>JAQFYE010000649.1:0-31797 GCA_034694305.1 Protaphorura glebata
TCAAATATCTGCCTGGGCGTAGTTTCAAGATTAGAATTGGAAAATAAGGGTGTCAGATTCTCATTTCATTAATTATTGAATCGTTTATTTCATTAAGAATAGTGCAAGGTAATAATCGAATTTAATTACAACCGTCCGCTTGCAACAGCCGAACTCAATTACATTCGGAAAATCAATCTGAAATAGGAATAGCTATTCGATCCCATCTGCAAAACTTCTAGCACCCTTCATCCTGATTTCAATTCGTTCCATTTCTACCAACCAATTTTGTCGTCAACGCAGAAATAAGCAATTCAATCGTATCTACTATTTGGTCGGGTCACCTCTCCTTTCCATTTTCCTTATTTACGACCTACGAATCGAATAAACTATTTTATTTCCCTATTTCACATCAGTCAAGGAGGACCTGTTTGATAAATCCCCAACAAATATGACACAGAGTCGCTGCCGAGATATCGCAAAGTACAATAGGGCCAACAACATTCCGAGAAATGAAATTCCAGTCGCAATAACTAAGTGGTAATATAAAACTCTGAAGCCCCCGAGAAGACGACAACGATTTTTGTATCATTGTGGTTTTTTGCACATACGAATTATAAGCATACATGATAATGCAGAATACATTGCAATCTTTCATTCTGATTCTAGTCGTACTTGTGTAATATTCTGATATAAAACTCGAGGAAAAAACATACGATACGATAGCTTCTGCTCTGCATGAATTTATCCACGCATCTGTGGGTGTTCTTTTGCGGGTGCGGATTACGTTACAAACGATTCTTCCTCAGCCGTTTGATAGTTACTGTCCGAGGCATGAGCCCAGTAGAAAAAAAATACATAGGGAATCAAAAGAAATGACCACACCAGAAAACACCCCAAAAAACTAGCCAGAAAACCACTTTTCACTCATCTTTATGATGCCATTCAAAGTGTCAGCTCGTCCAGATAGATCATGGTCTTAATGGTGACCCCAAAGTACTCTCAGCGGTTGTAAACTCATGATTTTTACTGCAAACAAGGTTCTCTTGGGCCAAACCAAAAAAAACGTAACTACTAACACTACTCGAGCCAAGCCAAACTTCTAGTTTCCAGTTCTAGTTTCCAGCTCCAACTTCCTCTGCCAGGAGCAAGTGGAGCCAACTACACCGCAGGCTCCAGGAAAAAGAAGAATCTCCTAAATACGGGAAGAGAACCACACCGGTCGGTCGGTGTTTGTTTGTTTCCGCTAAGCCCCAGCGGTCAAGATGTTATTTTCTCCAGAATATTTCCGGGATTTCTTTTACTTGTACTTTCTCCGCCTCCGCCGCCGTCGTTGGACGACCGAGGTCTCTTGAGAAAATCCCTGCTAATAAGCAAACCACTCACAACGGTACTTCAGCCACATACATATACCTCAAGGAAAGTAAGGATTGGATTGGTTTATTTTCTGGGGCTCAGGATGTTTTCAAGTTGTTGATTATAACGATCCAGTCCTGTAAAACTCAACCCAATTTAAAATTGAGGTCAGGTCAACCGACGAAAGCCGAAGAAACAGATGGGGGTCAGTCCAGTCAATTCGTTCAAATTTAATGTGTTAAACAATTATTCGGGAGACTCGACCTCGACGATTCCAATTTGAAAGAAAAGAGCAAGCTGAATTTTTTTAAATGGTGGGGGTGGGACTGGTATCGCTGGGACAAATGGACACTAAAATTTTCCTATAACCAAAAATAGAGAATTTAATGAGAGAATGTCGATTCACTAATTACCGCGCGTACGTCAGGCTCGTTAAACAAATAACCTGCAAAAACCCAAAACTGCTGTCTGGTTGTTTCATTCAAGCCTCGTTAATTAGTTAATAATTTAAATCTCTCGTGGTACTCACTACTTAAATGCCCGGTAGACCTGTTTATTCCGTGGAACCGATTCTGAATAATGTACTGTAACTATGAACTGAGCCTCATTAAGGGTTGTGGGTTGTGGTCCTTGTATGCTGAAAGTGGACACATTTTATGGCACCAAATTATCCCTTAACTTCAAAAACACGAAGTGATTTTGTGTTCAGCCAGTCAGTTAGTCATGCATGCGAAAATTGCAGCATAATTCAAATTACATTGAAAACGCAAACGTTTTGTCCCATAATAAATAAATTGAGTGATTTCCGACTTAAGACTTCATTTCACATATCTCCATGAGTACCGGTTACTTCACCCAAGAGGCTCATTATGAATTAAGGGGTTGACCAAGTTGACCCAATTGGAGCTTAAAATTACTATGTATGTATACGTCTTGTGGACCTATCTAATTTTGGCATCCTTTTCGTTGTTACGTGCAATTTGAGTATTTCATTCTTTCGCATTTGCATGCCTCTAAATGCATTATTGAGACGACGTTTTATACCTGTATTTGTATTCCCATGGACGTATGATCGTTAAGAAAACTGTTCATGTCGATATTAGGATATACGATACTCACCTGAATATTTTGGATGAGTTGTTGACACGCGATGGGTGGTACGTCCTTTCCAATCGAGACGATCAAGTCACCGTACCCACCATTTTCATTGAGTGTTAAACTAGCATTTCCAAAATCGGGTAAAGTCATAAGGATTCCAAGAATCACGACGGTGACGACGATGGACCCATAGCGATTTCCTCTGTTTCCTAAACTTCTATTCTGACTCCGACTAATGAACGTCGACGACGACTTGGTCGGTGTCTGTGTCTCTGTCAAGATCTCTTTCATCTTCATTTTCTTCGACTAAGTTTCTCACTTATTCACCACCCGCCACCACGCACCCCACGAATTCACCGAATCTTGTCCAAAACCCCGGGTAACACTTCCAGGGTAAGGACGTAGGACTTTCCCCAAAGTCTAAGTCTAAGTCTTGGCTCTCATACAATTCTTACTTCACTCCGACTACTCAGCTCAGCCAGCTTTGTAATTAAATTAATGAGAGCTGTACCGTTCGTTGTAGCTCTTGTGGGGGAAAACTGGTACAGTCTAACTTTAATGGACAGAGCACTCACTCAGAAGAACGGTGATTTAGTGTCACTTTCTTCCGCATCCACATGCATGTAACTAGTTTCTGGAGAAAATCCGATGAAAGTAGTCTAGTCAGGAAGCCAGAATTGCTTCTATGTATGTGTGTAAGGAGTTTGTCCAGGAGTACAATGCGAAATAAGAAGTTATCTCCAACAGAAGATCGGAAACCTCCACGTCATTTAATTCACTTCACTCCAGGAAAATACTTCCTTTCTCATTTGACACCTTATTAATCACTCTATGTATAGACCTACCTGATTTTCCTTTGTCTGTTCCTCATAAAGTTTCATAAAGTTACCAACCAAGTTGTGTGTTCCAGAAACAGGTTGAGTGACGATAAAACCAAAGTCAGCCAAAAACACTGCGAGGACTGAATACTGAATGAAATGAGTTTTATTACCGGGGAGTCCGTCTGGACTAAATTCCAACAACAACTTTGAATTTAACAGGACCGAAAGATAAATCTTGTCAAAAGTACTGTATCTGTGTCGAGATATATTCGGATATTTACCCGGGAGTAGGTAACTGTTCTATAGGAATTTTCATTAATAGTGCTTAATCACTTCGGGGCACAATGACAAAACACCGCCAACGCACTCTTGGCTAGCGAATGGTAAGTCCAATTCGAGTAAGATCCTCAGTTGCGTTGTTCAATAAATTTTGAGGTGCGTTAATGAGACACGTATTAATGAATGTTAATTAGCCTTCGGACCAATCCGTCACTCAGAGACAGAATCAAGCAGTGCTTCTAACAATGGTCCAACAATGTACTACAATAAGAACAATAGTCGCAGCGTATGCAGCCTTCACAATGTTACCGCGATAGAATTATTGCCCAAAGCTTTTTCGATTACACGACTGACAATAATGATTAATAAAAAAGTTTTTTTTTGCTTTCAGTTTTTTTAAAAGTTTATTTCGGAGTATGCAGTGATTTAGTTGCTGCTGCAAAGAAGCGTGTAGGATTCAACGATAGAAGGAACGTCTACACGGTTGGAGCGTCGAGGCAGAACTGAAGGGTGAGTTGGGAATGCTCGTGAACTGAACAACTTTTCCTTACAAATCCTCTGGCAGGATAACTGCAGGAGCAAAAAAGTAGGCATGGGAATAGTCCTTTACAGTTTTTACCTTTCACTCTCCTTTCCTTGTAATTTTGGGAACTGGTTGTCTGACTGAGGTTGAGGTTTGAGTTTGCCTAACACCCGCAAAGCTTACATTATTTGGGCTCGTTTTTGAGGTGAGGTGTTAATTGTTTCATTTGAGACATAGACAGCCATGTCGTCTTTAACTGCAAACAACTCACATTTTGTGGAGACTAAAATAAAACAGGAGAAACTGAACTACGCAGCCTTTGCTACGTACTTGAATCTGATGAGGGTTCGTACACCTCAAGCGGACAGTGCGCAGTGTATTAAAAAAGTTTTTCTCCAATTGTCATTTTCCCTGCTACCCTGCTACTAGGGGTGCATTCCCTAGGACCCAATCTCTGAAAAGCAAACCCAATCTCTACAAAATATGTGACCATGCCTTCGCGGCGGATATCAGTTAATGAGGTATTTATAGAAATAAATACCTTTCCTGTGTTACCACTACTATGAATTACCGCGCACCGCGAGCGATTACCGGATTTAAAAATGAAAAATTCATTACCAGCCAAAAATAAAATTTGAAAACTTACTCTCTGACGCTTGGAAAGCTCTTCAAAGACTACCTCACCTTTGTTTTTCGAGTTTCAACTTTTGCGTGGGCAAGCCCTCAAGCAAAAATGAGGAGCACTTTGAGTTGTTAGCGTGAAATTCAATTAATCGAACTTGTTTTATTGATGAAACTATTTTCGGTACGTTGTGTAGTCTCTTTCTTATTCAATCGATGTTGTACAAATTCGGCCATTTTTTGATATCTTCTTAGCTTTTCTGACCGATATATGCGTGTTCGCAATTTCAACTGTTCACTGATTTTTCAGGGCATAAGACAGCTTGGATGGCTATATTTGGGACGAACGTTTTTTTTTAGTCCGCCTCGAATTTTCATTAATTAGAGTAAATTTGGGACCTTCTGCTCCCAATAACTATTCCTCGAAACCCAAAACGAATCGCCCAAAACTCCTCGAGGTCGATCTAACGTTTATATCCTCAGCTAATTAGTAACAGAATCTGACTTCAACATAGAGAAACATTATTTTCAAAAAAAAATTTAAATCATTTTTGTTCTTGTCTTCCACACAAAAAAGTATTTTCATCCTTCTCTCTGTCGTCTGGTCAATTTTGACGTTGAGAAATCCCATACCAATTGTGGTAAGTGTGCGAATTGTTTTTGTCGGGACCAGTTTGGTCACCATTTATTTCCCAAACTGTTGCTTTGGCGGGTAGTACGATAGTACAATTTCGACCGACCATACTTTGCCAATATCACTTTAAATGATTAAGTTCTATGGATCTTATCAAGTGCAAGTTATTGAAGCACCAATTGATATCGCTATACTCAGCCCGAAGCAGCTTAGTGATGCCGCCAGCCCCTTCTTCTTCGTTATGCAAGTGGTTCGATTTGGACAGACAGTACCGTACGAGTTACCTTAAGAAGGTTTTTTTTTGTTGAATTATTTTTCTACTGGTACTTTCCCGATGACGTGGTGTTCCAACATGTCAATTTGTGGATGCTTTTTTATTATTTCTATTCAAATTATTACATTCACACTAAGCCAATTTAATAGCAATATTGCTGTCAGAACAAGAGTGAACTCATTTAGGAGTTCTACGTCAATCTTCTTGTCACTCTTCTCCTTGCTTTCTCTACCACATTCTGTTTTCCCGGACATTACCCTCAAATCCCACAAATGGCACTCCCAGCAACCACATTATGTCCTAGTACTACACAGACTTCAAGTTATTCGGAACGGGTTTCCTTCTGTATGGGAAATGGCAATGAAATGGACTAGAGTGCAGAGAATTGGCAAAATTCGGTCGGAAGGAAGCCCTGTCGTGTAGCACTATCACGGGAACAAGGAACAAGATTACCCAACTTACCCTGGCCGGTTCCTAAAAATTTCTACTTATACCCACCATTTCTTCCAAACAAAGTATCAAGTACTCGTACTCATAGTACGGCCTCAGTTTAACAAGGAATCCCTTCCACACGTAAATCTCACTTCGTGGTAAAAATAATAATAATTCGGGAGTGAGTTTTCAATTGCAATGGTCAAGAATATAAATATTTGTGGGTAGACAGAATTACTTGGCAGCTGGAGTCATTATTGGAATGTTTCGAATATTTTCACTAGGGAACCAAAATTCTACCTATATATACTTTTGACCTTCCGGTTGAATTTTGAATGGATTTACACATAGTTACATGAAATGTCGTTTCCTCGTAAGTCCGGTTCAGCTTTAGATTAGGTCGAGTATTTTGTTTGGCTAAATGAACACACTCTTCAAACTACAACTACTGTTACTTCTCTGCCCCGAATAAAAAAAGAAACTAAACTCATTGGTTTGTGGGAAAAAAGCGAAAGCAAAGTACAAGTACAGATACAAATAACAACGTTCGTTCTTGGATGCATTACTCTGTGGAGAAAGTGAGCCGGGTAGCTCAGAACTTTCCCGGGTATTTTACCGGAGTACCTTCACAACAACTTTATACTTTCTCTAGTTTGGACTTGGGAGTCGGACCATTAGTGTAATTGGAACCTGGAAACAAGGTGTGTTCTCTCAACTGAGAATTCCAATGTGCGTATAAGTTATATTATTTTCTCGGCTATTTTTTCGGAATATCTATTTGTGGAGAAATTCCTGCAGAGAGTTGCCACGACCCATTATTTCACAAAGAAATTATTTGTTTTTCAACCGGGAGTGAATTTCCCCTCCTAATAACTGTCTTAAATGATCCAACTTATATAAACTATTCGGATCCAATTTACTGCAAACTGTGAACTCCAACTCTTTGTAAAGAATGATTGACAAAGACAGAAGACGGAGTATCAGCCAGGTAGCTATTGTACGGGTGATACAAAAACGTTATCACAATTGCCAATTTTATCCATGGTGATAAAATTGCTTTTTTATTGTATTAGTGCCCGACTTTTATGTACACATGAACAGAACAGGCCAACTTTTATTCGTGATAAAACATTCACTTGAAAACATAAACTTTGCCGCCGGTCGTGTCCGCGAGTGGAGCAGGTTTAATTGCACACAATTATTTATATTTTTAGGCTGTCAACTGAAAGCTCGTACTAAATTATTCCTGGGAACGACTTAAAATGATATTGGGAGGAAATAGCTTTATTTTGGATCATGCACTATCTCTCTAATGGTTAAATTCAGCTTTTGGACTCGGTTAGACTGCACTTCGAGAAAAAAAAAGGTTTTCACCGTTGCGAACTTCGGGTCATACACTGCAATATATATAGTGACTTCACGAAATTCATTAAAAAGTAGTTGATATATTTGTATGGTTACCCGGAAGTGCAATAACAAAAAGGACTTCAAAATTGTCTCGGCTTCTGCGGTCAAGGTATATTTAGCGCCCAAACTGGCGCGGTTACCGTTGGAAGATAAAACTGCGGGGAAGAAACAACAGCCAACGTTTGTCTACTGAACATCTGCCCTCATAACATTCGCCTTGCCGATGCTTCTGTGTAATTTTACTTGAATTTGGCTACTTTGTTGAAACAATGAAATCTTTTTGAAAAGTGAAATATCACGATAAATAGGACGAATTATTGAATTATCAATGAGAGAACTAACAAATAGACGCAAACAAATATTAGAATATCAAAATGTAAGTAGTTAATACGTCGTATTCTGACGTAAATATATTTATACATAGTCTAGCTCAGCTAATGGCTGTCAAAAACATGTTTTGTAATTATTTAAAACAAAGTAAATTAGAACAACTACTGATTTAAAGTTACAACATAATATATTACAAACCCCACGGTTAGGCTACGCTTTGGCTTCACGACTAAGGAATTAAAGGAAAGTAAAAGTGGGTGCATTTGCATTGAATGTATGTTATTGTTTTGCTCTACTATTAGAAAACAATGCCAATTGTTGTTACTCACTCCATTGGCTTAATTTTTTGTATCAATTCTTTAGTGCAGACTAGATCATTTCCTTCATTGTTTGAAATTCCTTGACCTCCACCCTCATTCCGTATTAACTTCTTATTTTGTTTAGTCTTTAACGATGACTTCAAACAGTAGAAATAATAATAACAATCTATGTGAACAAATTCGTAATTAGTTCTTGTGTAATTCTGACCTCCAACATAGTTCAATATTTTAGGGAGCAACCAAACTCATTAAACGTTTTAATAGCTCCCGCAGAATGCTTCAGAGTTGAAGGAATTGCATGGCGTCGCAAAAGGAACTTGGCCACTGATGGCGTTATTTTAATGTCACGCTTGACCATGACATTCATTCATTATAATGAAGTGACGGCGAGTAAGCACGGTTGCACTTGTATTTGCAAGCATGCAATGTAATAGAAAATACGATTGCATAAACTAGGAAGAATGTAATATGTAGATATACAGTTTTGGAATTACGAGGAAGCAGCTTTACACTTAAAAATAAATTGAGTCCAATACCAGCCTGACGGGTTACATTAAGTGTCCTGAACACTGATAAAGCGCAAGCGATTTGTCGACAAATAGAATAAGTTCTACCATGCTCTTCCAGGCCTATTTTACTAACCATTCACGTAAGTGCCAATATCTGCTGATGAAGAATTAGAGCAATTCTTTGAAAACAAAACCAAAGACATTTGTATTGGTCAATCCTGAACGCTTAGCTTAATCTGATTTTTACAAGACACATAGTTTCCTTGTCAGATAAATCCAAGTTCAAGTCGTTGATTTTTGGGGGGCTCCACGCCGGGCTTGAGCTTTGTTCCGCGTCGTAATCTAAAAATAATGCAATATATTTTATATAAATCGAAATGAAAACCCTTTTTTGATTGTGAGTCAGCAACGTAAGATCTCAAGACGTGCGGGGAGCAAGACTGAGGACTCAAGAATAAAAAAGCCAAAGAAGAAAAAACCAAATCCGGAACGCCTTCCTTTAAGAAATTCCCTCCGGGAGGGCTTGAAACGGACTTATTGAAGTTTTAAACCACTGTCCAAATTTGATGAGCTTCAAAATGATGAAGTTCTTTTTCCCCTCTTGTCCTTCTTCTTTTCTCTTAACTACACCAGACCAGACCATCAGAGAGTGACGAGGATTTTCTTCTTCGACTTCAACTCAACTTGGACTTTTTCTTCACTTCCATTAGGGAGTCAGAGTCATCCGAGATAAAGTGCATTCACACACACATATGTACGTGTAGAAGTTCGAATTAGTGTGTACTAGCACTTCCATTTTTTTTCCAAATTACATTTGTCCACGAAAATATCTGTACGCGGAGAATCCGAAGGTGGGAACCAACACTTTTTTATATTTAAAACGTATTTTTGTGTAATTGAAAACAGGCTGGGAAAGTCTTCGTATTGACCAAGGCCTTCACCGACATCAGTGGGTTTACCGAGATATTCCAGTTACCAGAAGTATGGCTTCATATTTTAGCCGTGAGATGCAATTTAGTACTTCACATCTAGGGGAATAGAGTTCGAGCCGAGTTATTAAAACAATTATTTGGATACCTGGATTCCTTCGACAGAGGAAGGAATCCAGAGATTGGTAAATTTGAGCCAATTAAGTGCGAACTAAGTCTCGAGATCCAAAGATGCATCGAGAATCTCCGAATCAAATGAGTCAAAAATCGGGAACAGTCGAAAGGCCAATAATTGAAGAAGAGATTAAGACCTAACAAGAAGCTTCAGGGTCCGAAAAGATCCCGAATATAGTGAAAATGGTCGATGAATCGCAAGGATTTGCCAACTCCAAAAACATGGGAAACGTTAACACATTTTGGCGTATTCTAAAATCAAACACTGTAAAATCTATTTATGATGAACAACACAAGTCGTGAAGGCAATTTGTTCAAGAATGGAAACGTTTTCATAAAAATTAATTTGAGAGTAATGAAAAGTTATTAAAATTGAAAGGATATACGAGTACAAGCAAAAGATATTTCATGCATTATTACTGACATACAAATGAAACGAAAGCCAGAAAAACATCCAAGTGTGGACAAACAATGCAATGCTTCATCCAAGTTCATTGAAATCTTGTTGTTACTGGTCATTCTTGAATCTCCCTTATGTTTTTGTATGTACATCGGATTTCGGAGTCAAGACATGACCATTGGATCGCCAAGTGGTCCAAAAACACAAAGGGCACGTAGAGAAATGGACTTCCCATCTTTCATCACAAGTCTCCCTGGGCTTGCTTTCCATTGCTTTTTTTTCCTTCGTTCAGTACTTCGATTATAATATTAAACGTTTTTTTTTATATTAGCCCATCAGGGGCCCTCGCACGGCGGGAGAAGTGACGAGGAAGAATGCCCCCATGAAATATCTCTTCAACCTCATCCTGAGTTCTTGAAAAATGAAAACCAAAGTCTAAGTCATCTTCATACTAAACCTCTCCAACCTTTTTCTACTCATTTCTTTCATTTCAATTTCAATTCGAAATTCATAACAACATCCATACATGCAGTTTATGTTAACCCGACCGCCGTACCACCACCTGAAAATGAAAACATTCAAAATCCGTGGCTCTCAAGAAGATTTATTTTTAAATGGTTACGCAAGTTTAGTGTTCTTACAGTTCTATTTGAGCCGAGCTAGCTTGGATACAGATTTCTCCTAAATTCAAATCCGAGTTCGTTGGCTTTGAAACGAAATCCAATTCCTGAAGACGAACACATCTTTCTTCTTATTCCAGTTCCATCCAGAGACAAAGACTTCGGCTCAAGTACTAATGAGTGTAAATGGGGGAAATACAGATGAGAACCTTAATAGGTTTTTTGACACGTTTGAAATAAAGGATTGGACTGGGACTAGTAAGGTGTCTGCCTGTCTGCTTGCCTTAGGAAAAATTACTCGCCTCTTATTTCCAAAGTAATTCATTCAATTTTCTGCCGTTGGGGATATGTACAGGAAGAAAGAAAAGGATAGAGATGCACCAGCAACTCAAGTGTGTTATTATTCGATACAGAAGGGAATTATCATTACGGTAACGGCTCTGTAATACAATGACTTCAAAATCCAAACAGTAAATTTCGATTTACGTCTTTGACTTGGGCATTGATGACACTCACTTATGAATCAATGTGATATCTTGATATTGTATTGTGACTAATGGAATTGATGACTTTAATAAACATAAATCCAATCCAATCCAATCCATCTATAATTATATTGGAATCAGACTAAGATCCACGTAAAGTCTGTAGGCACTCGCACAGAAGCTGCCTGGCATCGGACTCGAATCAGTGTTCCTAATTCCTGATTTATTACGCGAAAGATCTTGAGTCTATACAGACCAATCCTAACCACTAATTGTTTGAACTGAATGGAGAAGATTTTCAATTAAAATAATAATTTGATTTAATGAATATACTACCGACTGCAACCGTATTTAACAATAATTGTTCCTTATGGCTATTGTATCGATCTAGTCAGCAGCAGTTACGCTGAACTTAGAAAATGTATTATCTAGAATTAATGGAGTTTGACCCAATTTTCCTTACGGTGTGTCAAAAGTAATCAGTACCTCAATAACTCACCGGACCAATCACATCAAACATTCAAAATGGTGCGTGTACGCATAAAGGACTATAAATTTTAAATTCAAATTTCTTTAGACTGGAATACTGGAGCTGAAATCGTAGATTATCTTCCTATGCCTACCTTAATTTCCTAACAGTCAGTTAATCCGACATCTAAATAAATTCATTTTCTATCATCTCTCCACCAGTCAAGTCCTGGTCCCAGTGCCCCCTCTGTGTTTACATACCTCGAAAGCATGAATTTATGATTTTAGCACACCCTTGTTGTTTGCTGTTGGACGTTTCCACCAATTACTTTGATGTTTGATGCTGTTTATGATGGATTCATGAAGTAAGCAAAACATTACCAGCATGAGCAGTATTCTATGCATGTATTATCGTTATAAGTATTAAGTTGTTATCTCTTGAATGCATGACGTGCAAAAGCTAAGCCTTACCAGACTGGTGGCATAGATGGATTATTCATGCATACTTAGCGTCAGGCACTCCATGGCTCACATGTCATAGTTCAACCCTTGCAAAGAGGGAATAACTAAGTTGTCCCATGCAAAGCAAAATAAGGACGCTGAATCAAATATTGAACGAACCGAACTGCGTATAATGTATGTAGCATTAGAGCAGGAACAGTACAGCGTACGCTTACGGTTTGAATGAAAGGTTTCCAACAGTGACACACTCCAGCAGTGGATTTTGACGTGACTGTGACTTCAACGTAAGGTGCACGGAGAAAGTTAATACAGCACAAACAATATGCAAATTTAAGTCAAAATGTATAATCAAAGTCCGTACATTTTATAATAATATATTTATGATGACGAAATTCGGTTCCGTACGCCGTACCTGTGTATGTATGTCTTTATATTCACATTTTTCTCGGTTATTAAATATCGTAGAATGTATACCACTTGTACTGGTACACGTAAAATAGGTTATGAAAGGTTTCTCTATTTTCATTCTGGTTTCGATTCTCAAGCACGTAATCTTCAAGAGTTTTGAATTTCACCTTCAATACGTGAGTTAAAAGACTTCACTTCGAGTTCTGATGTAAAGCAACTATCCATTACAGATCGACTCCCAAGATTTCTACCTCACACACGACATTTTAGAAATTTGATCAGGGTTGTGAGAAAATAATGCTCGGGGTTTGAGCTCAAAATAATACAAATATTGAGAAGCCGGAGTCATGTACAAGAGAGTTCCACTTCCCACAGAACTATACACAATTTCATCCATACATGCCAAAATTCTGTAAGATTTGTCCAGAATTATATTAAAAGACACTAGACCGCAAATCTAGCAAGGGTTGCACAAATTCTAAAAAAGGAAAATACTGTAATGGAGAAGAGATACAAGAACAGTGGACAATTTTCATTTCCATTCGTCGCCGCGTATCAATTATCACGTATCAACAGCAAGATACAATTTTTCCAGAGAGGTAGTCCTCCCGGTTTGAGATCCCTTCGAGTTCAATTATTGGTCTCCATCATACTACGACCAATTAATTTATGAAGCATTATCAAATCATTAGTACAATTCACTCCTGCCATTCTCTCGAGGATTAGTGGCATCCAAATAATTGACCAAAGGGGCCCTGTGAAAACCTTAAAATACTTTCCACATTATCTTGGCCATGGATCAGGTTGGACTACACCTCCCGAAATCTCACTTTTTCCCATCACGTCACCAAGTGCACCCAAATTTTCCATTTCAACCCAAAGCTGACGACATTTTCGGATTTTGTTTGTCTAAACAGCAATCCTATTTTCGATGAAAGGAGTAAATGAACTCCAAAGTGAAAGGTCTATTTATCCAGGATTCAAAAGTTTAACTATTCCTTGTCCTGCCCCCCAGTAAGCATGCAGACAATCTGGGACAATACCGGACGAATTTAGATTGAATTTAACCCGGGCGACTTGTGACTGCAAGGATTTCCTATCCGCCTTCTCCTTCCTTCCGTGAATTCCTAAACTAGCTGCACTTGTAGATATATACCCCCACCTATTCAATTCTATCCGCCGTTCAGTAGACATTCATTCAGCAGCAAAAGCGTTCAATACTTCAATTTCCGTCCCCCTTTTGTTTTCTAGTGCTGTGAGATTCAATCTTCTCGCCTAGCGAGAGATTCGATTGAATTTCATTTCAATTCACAATTCACACTCAAGCTTTAAAATGTCAAGTTTTGGAGCCTAACATCATACACATAGTGTACTGATACACGGTATAGGGTGATTCGTAGTCATTCAGCCCACCTCAGCATACAGAAATCCATGACCAAGCTCTCTTGAAAAATGTGAGATGTGCATTGTGTCGATTTTATTAGAGAATCCAAATAACCAAACCTCGTGTGCCTATATCTCTCCTCTTAAAATTTCCACATACAGCGGTGTGTGCGAGATCGACGGTTCTATGGTCACTCCTTAATTGGCATTCTCTTGGCATTCCCCGAATACACGATGAAACATCTGTACATTCTTTGTAGAGAATGGGGTGGTTTTCCACTTTACTAGTGGTACCAACGGAAGGTACCCCTACTTGTAACGAAAAGCTCCAGTAGCGAAAAGCAGATCTAAAGTAACCATCTTACATTTCCTTCTCGATTCATTAAGACGTGACCATAGCAGACTACTGTACCACAAAGCGTTGACCGATATTTTCTAAAGATGACGACCTCACTTTTGCCCGTCACCTCCCTAGTTATGCTGGACGGGCGTGATTAAAATGTTTTGAACCACCTTGTGTGCCAGAATCCAGTGTCCCATACCATACTGGGAAGCAAACCCTGGAATTCAAGTGTATCTCTCCTGTGTAGTTCGGTCGGAAGTTGAATGTTCATACAGAAATGATTTCAATATGAAAGTATAGATGAGCCGTACTACCGCCACAGGTTCCCCGCCAATGAGGAAGTGAACATAAGTCAGTGGATATTGAAAAAATGCGGCGTTGAAAAATATGCACGACTCGGGTACTATTTCATAAGGACGCTATTTCATTTCATCTATTTCATTCTGAAGCTCACATCTGGGGTTGGCTGCTCAGTTCAGTCGTTGACAAACCAATTTGTGGAGTCATTTCAGGCATTTATAATAGTTTGCACTGTCTTGACTCGTTCAGTTCGGTTCAGGTTTTGAATCTATGAAAGCAGTACCATTGCATTAACAAAGGAGCCCTGGGCCATGCAAGATCTGTTAATAAATGAATCAACCGATCGAGTTTATTTGACATGACTTGATGTCCAATCAAAACTTTAGGATTTACACTGCATCAAGTATCCAAGTCACTCTCTTGAGGTTTGGATGGAATATTTCTGGAAGGGTATTATCTCCAACTCTTAAAAATAATTCAAGTGATCTAAAATGTTATCTATCTTCAACACCTAATACTTCCATGCTGGGGACCTTTATGCAACGGTAGCCTTCTATAGCCCAACTAGAATTCACATGAACGGTGGCTTCCTTGTAGGAACTATTTTGCACTCCAGACTCTAGAGTATATAGTATATAGTTTCCTGCTGGTAAAGCAAAGACAAGGATTGGAATGGAGTGAAGAAAAAATGTGGTAAAGGGAAAACTTCGTCAAATTCAATTGCTGATGGACAGAGTACTCCCTGATTGGGGGAAATGGGAAGACGAAGTTGGAGCCACAGATCTCATTACTTTTTTTTCGTGGGAACTAGGAATTTGGGATAGGAAGGACAGGACATAGCATTTGAGCACTGTATTCGTTTTCAGTATCCGAAAGTCATGTTAGTTCGTTACGAGTTGAGAGGATTTTGTACATTAATTTGCCGGGGTCGGTAGCATTTCCTTTTTGAGGAGTTCGAGTTGTAAGAAGCTCGTAAATTTTTAATTGTGGGCTGAAAAATGGAGGCAAGGTAAGAACTGTGAGAAATATGCGATTCTTTAGCCAAAGGATTCGCGAATATTTGTACTGTGCACAATATTGAGGTGTGGTAAATATCCTATTTCTGGGTCATTAACTTCCTACACAAAATCCTACATTCAATAATACAGGGTAGTAGCAATTACCGCATGTAATGACGGTTCGGTTTTCTAAGTTGACGGGGTATTGTTAGTGTTCTGGTATTTACTAGTATGGGGTTCCTTCTCGAGGCCAAATGGAAGTTTACCACCACCAAACACACTCGCTAACTTCTGTCCAACTGGTAAAGGCCAAATTACTGGGTATATTTTGTAGTCTAATATCGATTTCGTGCCAGAATTTTTAATTAACCGTCGCTTAAGTTTCACAAGGGTATATATCGACTTCACTCTAATAGCATAAGGGTGGATATCTATTTCACTCTAATAGCATAAGGGTGTATATCTATTTCACTCTAATAGCATATGGGTGTATATCTATTTCACTCAAATAGCATAAGGGTGTATTCGCATAATCACGATTTTTCAGGAGACACAAAAAACTGATTATAAAAAAGGTGACCAGTCAATCAATCATGTCTCGCTAACTGAAATTTGCAGAAAATATCGGGGTAATTATTTCCACAATTTTGTAGTATTAATAATCAAGGAGAGCCATCCTCATGTTGTAATAACCCCATGAAGGTATTTGAGTTTAGCTATACTGACCGTTCCGTCGTCTTTGAAACTCAACTGACACGAACTTGACCCCGACCTGAACTCAGAATTGGAGGAAGAAATTAAAATTTGACGTAGAATAAACCGAGACATTCACAGCAAACTTGGGCGTAATCAACTAAAAGTGACGACGACCAGTGATATCTTGAAGGCAAAAGGGTGTATACCTATGTATACCATGGTCGTATACACCCTTTTGCCGGAATAGAACCAAAAGCAAAAAGTCGGGTCAAATTTGAATTCCTGATACAACCTTCTGTATTTTGTATTTGTTAAGGACCTTTTGCCACTGCCCGGACCAATTTTTCTCGATTTTTTTAGTACAAAAAGTCATTTTCGGTAAAATGTCGCTTACACCCTCATGCTATTAGAGTGGAATAGATATACATCCTTATGCCATTAGAGTGAAATAGACATACACCCTTATGCTATTAGAATGAAGTCGATATACACCCATATGCTATTAGTGTGAAGTCGATATACACCCTTGTGAAGCCTAAGCGACGATACATACTACGTGTATATCATAGTATTTTAAAATCATTGTTGACTGCCTTATAATCCAATCATTTTGCAATAATTGCACCTGTCCGTCCTTATCGAGTAATGCAATCTCCACATAGTTCAATCCACAAAGCTTTCGACACCTAAATGTCCACTTACTACCGATTTACAATGTGCCAGTTCGAGAATCCTTATGGTTGCCTTAAGGCTAATGATAGTATTTTTCTTTCATCTTCTTGTGAGAAAACCAAACGTGTAAACAAATTCCAGAATAAACAAGGCAAGAAGTTTATTGGAAGTTTGTTACAGTCGTAGTTCTAGAGGCTAACAATCAACTTCTGTTTCGACGAATAAAGGAAGCCAAACCATCTAAGGAAACAGCAGTAGCAGGGTCTTTTCTTAGTCAGTTAAATTTTAGAAGAGTTTTTAGAAACCAAAACATGTAGATATGAATGGGAGTTGTGGGAGTTGTGAGCAATTCCGAATGCACTTGACTGCTGTTTTTTTCCTGTACCTAGCAAATTGAAATACGACCAGGTTTAGGGCCGGAATAGGAACTGAGAGTCGAAAGTCGACCCCACCTTTTGCATGCTTCCGTAAAACGAATCAGTTCCTCTCAGGGGAAAGAGGAAGAAAAAAATGAAAAGCAACAACGCAGAGCAATACAAACATTCATTTGTACAAAACTTTATAACTATACTTTACTCGATTCTAACCTCTATTTATGGGTAACGTGTGTAAGTAATACACAGCATTTTATCGTTTGTGCGATAGGAATCTGTTCAGATATAAACGCACATCTAACCTTACCTGTGTCCCTGGAAATCAATCAGACTGTCTATTATTCATAAATGCGGATTCTGAGGTACTCCAACTATGGCAGAAAATCAAGTTTAAAATAAACTAAGTAGACTCAAATTCTGACGATAAGTCAACTCCGTGATTAGGAAACACTAGGGACGTTTGGAGTCTCTAAGAGACAAATAATTACGAACCATACTCATACTACATTATGTATTTTTTTAGTCGCTTGACGATTTCCGTGACATAATTTGCTGCCTGCAACATATACCTTGCACTTTGCATACACGTTCTCCGTACGTATAGGCGTATATTTAAGCTACCGTTTGATCCAGGTAAGTGTTCCATTGTTTTAGAACTGCAACTGGAACCACTGAGCTAATCGGTTTATAGTTTATATGCCGTATTACAACTTCGAGACGAGGATTAAAAATACTTGAGTACCCACTCACGTACATATATGTATTTAAGTCCCGCGGAATGAAGTAGGAGTAATCAAAATCGTGAACCCGTTTAAGTGCTCGTATTCCTATTATGAATTCTTAGCCTGTCATTCAAAATGATTTACATCTGACTGTGAGAAGAAACATTTAATTTATTCTTGGACAACATGAAGTGGGACTACAGTAATTTGGCGACTACTTGAGTCATTTGAACAATAATACAGAAAAAAGTCCTATAATAAACAAGCTTGAAGTCAAGTAAAAGAATTAAGAGGCGCTTCATTTCATGCGGGATTCTTCGTTTTCCAGAATTGTGATTTCGATTTCTGTCAATCTGTCGATCAGAAATAGACAGCTTGCTGTGAGGTTATATCCGTCTGGAATTTGTCCCCCACTGTACAACTTTGATTGCGTTATGTGTCAATTCTGGAAGAAATTGAACTCAGGGGTATTTGTATGCACTGTGTCTTCAATGTGGAATATGTGTGCCCGGGTAGAAGTACTAACGATAAGTATGCGTGATTGCAAATGCGAACAACACACTATTCAGCTTGTTCGATTTTCAACTTTTATGTATGCAAATAGTACATTCGTTTAAGCGTTTGAACTAAATTTTGTCGTGCGTCCTAAAATAAAATTCGTTATTGCACAAACTGTATTACGTTTGACTTTTGTGATCAGTCATCAGTAACAAATAAATCGCCATTGATTCTGAAGAATTTAAATGGAACTCCATCCTCGAAAAATATTTCATCCTTAAAATATTTTGACCTCACTTTGGTATCCAGAAGACATTATAATTAAAATTAAATATGGGGACATATATTCCCAAAAAAGCATATTTCCATATTTCGACGCAATAACGCCAAATAGATTCTCACGTAGTAGGATAACATTATCTAAAATATCACTCGGCTTCGAGATCTGTGTGGACCAAATTGGTCCGAGTCCGAAAGTCAGTATCACGCCTGTATGGCATATTTGGCGTACTCCCTGTCTCATCTCAAAATCCCCCAATCCCATTCTCGAAATTAATTACTCTCCAGTCCAAACAAACACTCTGAATACATATTGTTCTAGTCTACTCTACTATAATGGGAAAAGCATTTGATTTATGTCCAACGTCGCGTTTCCCTGGACTTCATTGAAGGGTGTTGCTGGAATTCAAGTATTTACCTCATTCATCATTCCATAAGGAATTCCACAACACGCTTTTGTTCCTTAAATTCAAATGTGCACGTATTTTATCAGTGGAATCAGATAATCCCACCAGTTTCCTTTTTAGAACAACCATTTGAAGATTAGAATATAACGAAGGAAAATGTGTATGAAAATGTGTACAGTACAAGCAATCTATTCATTCCAGCCGATCGGCCCTGCTGAAACGGCACGACTACCTTACGAGCCCCATGCACAAGCCTCATAATTTTAGCATCGTATTCGCATTAATTCCAGAGTGCAAATAGTAATAATTCTTTAGAAAGTACGTGGAGATCATACCATAGCATGTGTGCTTTGTAAGCAATCATCAAAATTCATAAGCGAACCGAACAATTACCGCCTCTTTGGGAGTGATACGGATCCGATTATACCGAAGCATGCACATTGTACTCCATTCGACTCATACACCATCGCCATATTCGCCTGGCCTGCTAAGCTCCATTTTCATTTAAAGGGTGTTTTCAATCATAAATCTCCTCAAATATGAGTAAATACCCAAACCAATTCTTTATCATGAATGAGTAACGGCTAGATGGTAAACAAATCAGTCATAGAATTACAATAATAGAATAACTGACACTGTTCTGAGCCTAAATCGCTTGCGTTGAGGCGAATTCGCTTATAAAATTTGACGCATCATCCGTTCATGACTTTTTAGATAGGTATCAGCTTTGAGGATTCAGGAATTCCTATTTGGAGTTCTAAAAAAAGGTAGTATACGTATTTATGATTTGAGTGAAATGTACATCAATAATTTGCTCCTGTCAGCCACGTATACTTCCTTTGTCCAAGGATTGTCTAGGCTGCTAAGTTCCGGAATAACTTTTGTAAAGTTACGCTCGGATCCATTTCAGAGCGCAATTTTTCGTTTTTGCACAAAAAAATTGACAACGGATTGTGCATTCTCAAAGGCAATTCGATTTAAATCAAGTTTAACGTTTACTTCATTCTTGTTAAACTATTAGGAGTATATATTTAATTATTGACGGTCGGGCTTCGATATTTTAGAGAACGCATCCCGAAAACGCAAACGAAGGCGCCGCGCAAAAGTGAAATGTGTACTACTCGTTTATTCCATAGACTCGGAAAAAAAAAGTTTCTACACTCGCTTTGCCAAAATTCCACATTATTTTTATGTAAACCGGTCCCAGTTATCCATATAATTCCTATAATTGGATTTTAAATTTGGACATGTCATTGTTGTGATCTTTTTCACCTTGAACAATTAAAAATTGGTCTAATACCGAATGTAGTCTGATTTAACGGACTCGACGGATTTTTATCCGTTTAATAAATCTAGCAATACAATTACACGCAATACAAAATCCTTTCTGTATGTATTCTGTTTGCGTTATCCATTCGTTACATATTTACAAAAGTTTCCTTTGTACGGCCCTGTCCTGTCGTGCCCTCCTATTTTTTGTCTTTGTCATCACGTTCATTCAAATTCATAGCAGTCAGTCCCAACCGAACCGAACCGAAACGCACCCGCACCCGTGTCTTTTATCCATTGCATTACATTACATTGCTGTGAGCAATTTCATCAGCATCACACACCACGCCACACATCAAATCTGTCGAATAAAAGACGAAGTGTTGGAATAAAATCAAAAGCATTCATTCATTCATTCAGGACAAACAAACAAACCTGCCTAGATGCATGTATCTGGCACGTTCTTCCAATAGAAAATACTACATACAATTTCAAATGCATCATAAAGCAATCACACTGTACTGAACTCATCCACCAGACACTCCTTCCTTTTATTCAAACGTGAGCATCCCCTGACTTAGAATAATGTTCGGGGCGTCCAGGTTTCGGTGTTACCCGGGTAGCTTTGGGCTTTAGAAATCTACTACTGCATATACAAATACAAATATATGTTGCAGTCTTTGCGCATTTAAATTTAAAATGACTATAGTAGTCATTAAACTCTATATCCGAAGTGAATTAAAGTATCTTAAGCATTACGTTATGTCGGCATTTGAGTTCTGAACTCGATGTCGAAGAGATTTTATTAAGGAGTCCCATTCACCAATTGATACGACATTCTTCATGACTTTCTACGAAAATCGAATCTTCCTAAGGAACTAGCAGAGGATGACGCTTTGACAGCTTTGAGTGGATGTACTGTAAATCCGTAATCACTCCTAATACAAATTGCTAACACAGAATGAATATTCTACAATTTACTGGAATTACACATTTATTTAAACATATTGTGTAATAATTGTATACTGAGTCATCGGGATACCATCCATGAGATGGCATGTATTGTCAATAAATAAACGATGATGTTTCCAAAATCTTTGAGGATTTGCCTAGTTCCTTCACCCGAACGCTGTCATAGTAGGATCAAACTAATTGGTCCAGCGGGAATTGAACCGGCTACCTCACGGAATAGGTCCCACATTCATTGCACTGAGTCGGACCAGCTCATCTTCGTAGTTTTACTTGGGCATTTAGCGAAAACCATAGGTCGAACAATCAGATGTACACTGGAGTGCCATCATGTATATGGAAAACGTTACTTTATGGTAAATGAGAATAGACCACAACACAAACTGTTTGGATGGCATGGGGCAAACGAATGGAACGAAAATGAATTGGATTGCATGATTGAATCCGGGAGGTAGGAAGCAGAAGTAAAGCAGACAGACGTTGCTATATGCTCCTGTAGAGAAGAAAAACAGATTGAATCAAAGTAATAAATAATAATTTCACGAAATGTAATCAGCACAGACCTACAGTTGGGTTGGCTAGGGTCTTCCCTTATAAAAGAATAGTTGGGATGATGTGTACGTGCTCCTACTCTCACTTCAATTCAGTTGAATTGAATAGGCCACATGCGAGCCCGCAAGGGACTCATTTATGATGATGATAATATTAATATTGTAGCTTTGCCCAAACGCCGCCGCCATTGCCATACTACTGCACCAAACTAACCCTTAATGGAAATGGCACTCACACAAAAACTAACCTACAGAAGCAATGTTCTACAATCTCTCCAAACCCGAACCCGGACGCCTAACCGTGCGAAACTTGTGCTTTGTTTGTATTTCTAACGTCCTAGGTAGACCGTATTCAAATTTTAAGCGAACTCCTGGGGATTTAGCTTTAGAAGGATGGGGGAGGGGGAATATTCAATTCAACGATTTAAAATCATGACTGAGTGAATCTCAAAAAAGTTGATTTTAATGAGGAACTTAGATGGAATGAAACCATACTATTGGAACTACGAACACATCAAATCACGATTCGGGAGGGTAGGAACGGATGTGTTTGTGAGAGATGATTTTGTTGATCATAAGTTTTATTGAATTGTAGTTCTGAATTGAAATTCATTCTTGTGACTCCACATTGACACTGTGATGACTCTAGGTACATATCCCCGCTCTCCAATTGTGTAACATTGAGATTTTTCAAGTACGAAATCTAATTTTGCCGAAAAGATGCGACCATTATTTCCCTGGGTTGATATATTTTGTATTCTACTGATTGAACACGGAAATGTTAGATTACAAGCTTAATTACAAGCTAAATTTTAGAGTATGTTATGGTTATTTTAACCCTTTCGACTTAACTTGCACTTTCTCAGTTGTCCAAATTCTTGCTTTATATTTGAATTGTTATCAACCTGGGGTCGTTAGTATAACTAAATCTAAAAGATTTGTACCTAGAAGGGTTTGCATGAAGGCTGCATGGAGTTTAAACAGTTATTCGGTTATTCTGTCATTTTCTGTTTCCCATTCAAAGTTGTTTGGGTGTTGCGTTAAAACTTATAAAAACCGGGTCCTTCGACCCTCGATCAAATAAAAATTTTAACGACTCTTGTTTGTGGGAAATCAGGTGAACGTATGTCATTGTCGCCAACTGGACTCTAGTTCAGGATGAATGGACTTTATTATTAACTCTCCCCCAAACTTTTCAGTTGTATATTGTTGTATTATGAGAATAGTAGCCACAAGGGACACATTTGCACCGCTCATTCGTTCAACTGATTTACTCGTACGTCATCATCGTCGCCACCGCCAGGAAAAATCTAGTTTTTGCCGTACGTGTGTGGTTGCTATTTCTAAGGGGAAAATTTAATTGAATTTCGTATTGTTCGCTATAGACTCAACTCCGCACGTCATTCGTCATTACAGGGGTTAAATGGGCCGTGAAGGGATGAAAATATATAAATTACAAGCTTGTTACCAGACGCACATGCAATGTAACGTCATACGAACACTGGTGGGGAAGCTCGTCATTGCCATGTTACTCTTTCAAAATCAGTGAAATATAAGAAATTTGAAGAAAGCGCGTCGCGCGGCAAGTGGTAAGTAAATAATCATAATAATGGAAGGAAGAAGTCTATTGATTTCTTCTGCATTCTGTGTCTGACTAGTGAACTTGGACATGAAAGTTTGGAAACTTTCTCAGTGTTGACTTTGGCAGACGTACCTTTTTCTTTTTCTTTTTAAGAACCTCGTGTACTCGCCTGATAATTTCTCCCCTCCGAAATCGGGATAAGTCATTTAATAAGATTTATTACATGAGGGTTGACATTTCAACAAAATAGAACAGCGGGTAGCCCTTCTTCTTTTCCCTTCATCTCTTAAGGCTTTCTGTCCTCCACTCCCTTCGCTTCGTACGTACCCAGTTTGGTCTCTGGTCTTGGCCTTGCCGTCTGCCAAACTTCAGTCATCATTCTTTTTTTTATCCCTACATTTTCGGCCACAGTAAAGAAAGCGCTTGTTTTTCTTCCATAACAAGTTCAGAATCTTACAGGGTGGTGCCAAGTCATGACTAAGCGGAAGGCGAATTTTGTATATCTGAAAATCTCTAAGTATATTCCGTACTTGCTTGGGTAACAAGGGACATTTCTAAACTGGGACACTAAGAGTTGAGTCCAACATAATATGTTGTCTTCTTCAGAATTCATGATTCCAATCAAATTCAGTTTATCTTCTTAACTCCACGGCTCCGTTTAGAGTCACCGGAACTCTAAACGTTCAAGCCGAAAAGGATTACGATTTACGAGTATAGCCTATCGGCGAACCAGTCTACGTCGAGGATAGGCAAGGAAATGATAACTGTGTTAATATTGTCAGTCGGAATCAGCGACACTTACTGATAAATTAATTTACATTAATTTTGTGTAGGCTATGAAGTTGGTGACATTCATAATAAACATCCATGCATCCAATTGATGCCGGTGGTATCTCCTCAATAATCTTTGGACGAGGCGGTTACCAATATCCGCGGTATCCATCGTTTGTACTAACATTTCAGTTTTTCATGATTTATTTGAAATTTTTCGACGTTTTTGTTTCTGTCCTATTATATAATCGCAGCCGTTCATGAGTTCCAACTGTTTTTACGACTTGTCTAATTGTTTGAGACAATATATAGAGAAGACAAATCTATTAGCTGGATCGATTTTCACAAGTTCTACGTGATTAGCTATTCGACAACGCTTCTTCGATAGCTCATTCCGTTCGATAACAAACTGCTTTCGTGTCCGACTTCCCTGAAAGAGCATAATACAAATTTCATTTCCTGAAAGGATTTATGCACCACCCTTTACTTCATGTCCTGTATGCTGGTCCATGGCCGATATGTTTGTTATCTTTCATTTTTATGTATGTAGAGTGTTGTGTTTCATTTTAACAGTTCATTTTTTGGTTTTATGTTTGTTCAAACTCAATTGACTTCACAAAAGTCACTCTTCGGTGACGGTGTGTACTGGAAACATATGACTCTCACCCGGTGGGTATTTTCCTTTTCTCCAGTGCATTTTCTGTCAATGTCATTTATTTTCATTTCCCCGTGTGTCTCACAATTTTATTCACACCAAGGCACGGCAGTCATCGAGTCACAGTCTGTCACTTGTCACACTAAGCATGGCACATACTGAATGGTTATCCTCGGACATGGACAGCTAGAGTACAATTCATATGTGGTGTAAGAAACCCATCTAACTCAGGCCAAATATGGTTGACGGTGAATTTTACGTATATTTTTCTGAATTTGTCCGAAATGTGGAATTAATTGTCGAAATTAATTCCGGAATATTGATGTTATAAAAGTGATACCATCCCCCTAGCACGTTATCCGTACCAGCCAATATAAATTGGTGGGTACGGCGCGGTGCGCGCGATTAATAAATCGGGGTTCATGGCCAAGTTCACATCGGTTAAATCGGTTTGGCAATTCATTATCGCTATCATATAGACAGCTTTCCTTAATTTCAAGAACTCAATTTTGTGAATAATCCCGGAAGTTCAAAGGAGCTAATTCCGCTTAGAGGGATAGGCGTGGTAATACCCAATCATTTGAACTTTGTTTTATAAGCTTCTAACTTCGGTTGATTAATTTAGGATGACATACAATACAGCAATGCGTAGTTCGTACACATGGCATAATTGTCCAAGGCTAATTATTCTCTGAACGCTGCCAATTGCCAAGCCATCACTGAAAAGAAGGGGCGAATGTAATTACTATATTATTGTCCGGGGCTACCTTCCTAGCTAGCTGGAGGCAACGTTGGTCATCACAAAGTTGAGGCGGGACAATTAATAGTTCGTTACTCATTTATTTTATTTTTATTATGCCGGACGTGTATAGGTTCAATTCTTTCCAAGCTCGGCATCTGATACTGATTGCCTTTGGCTTTCTTTTGAAAATGACATACAGACAAAGACTTCGGCTTGCGGCGATAAATACAAATGCATACTTCAACCGTACGTACCATAACCTTAATAAATAATTTGGATTCATAACAATAAAATAATGCAATGCAAATGCACACACTGCTTTCCCTCACCTCTAGATTGCGAACTCATCTTCATCTATAGAACCGTGAGTACAAAGACACAACTATTCTATGTTACCGCACCATTAAATTGTCAGTTCGGACCATTATAACATTGAACGATTAGCCTAGCATTGATCTCTAGCTGCGATCCACTGCATTTTGGAGCATCGTGGTCCATTTAAACGTTGTTCAGCTGGCCAAAGAGAAGCTGTGTGCGAAGTTTGATGCCAATCAGATGTGTTGTCCTTGCTGACCTTCAGTCGCCCGTAGCGGCGACCCTAAAGTTTTCACAGACTTGATTCCCTTTTGGTAAAAAGAAGAAAATATTTTGTATCGTGGGGGCCGAATGTTCGTAAAAAATCATGTCACAACTTCGTATCTCTAACTGACGTTGTATGTGTCTATTAAGATTCTCGACAAAACGCATATCTTGTTTTCTCTGCGAGATACCTGCGGTAGCAATACATCTGTGCAACCCTGTACTTGCCATTGCTTTCTTTAGCTTTAACATTGTAATTGTCAGCTCGATTTTAGTACTTGGTCCCATCTCTACAATTCAATGCCTTCAAATTGGAATTGAATGTGATGGAAGGCATCAAAATAGAAATAGGAATGGAATGGACTTCACTTGGAGCCTATTTATTACGAGTTATTCAAGTTCATAGAACCATACATGCATTACAATTATATAAGAAGGAAGGATGAATACCCCAAGGTATTAATCAAAAGAAGCAATAAACTAATGTGCACAGTGGACCGTGGTGTGAATGCCATTGCTATTGCTATGCACTATTATTATTATTATTTAATCACAATAAACACATGCATATGTGCACTTGTGTTGTATTATGTAAGTGCGTGGAATTGTAATGATGACGTTGAAATTTTAACCAGAGGGAAAAATGTACAGTATTTACTCCTTGCAAGATTCACTACCAAGAATTATACAACGTAGGTTAACGGGAAGAGTTAATAAAAAAAATAACACAGGAAGTGTAAAATTAATTTGTTGGCACGATTTTCCTCGTAATTATTAACGGATTCCAAAGCGGGGTGAGGTAATTTGGATAAAACTATGTAAGTGAAATGTTTAATTAATTATAAATACAAGCAGTTCTTTATTGTGCCAGACCAAGTAAGCACATTTGCAAAGTAATGATGACGGTCACACTTTTAACAAGGGAAAAAATGTATAGTGTCTACACGTTTCTTCCTATGAAATCCAAATAACACTGAACTATTCCGCGGAATCCTTCTAAACAAGTTAACGGTAAATGATTAAAAAACACGTGGGAACTCAATTAATTTATTAACACGTTATTTTCTTAGTAATTAATGGTGAAGGAAAGGAGTTCCAGCAAGTTGAACTAAATCGAACTTTTTATGACCAAATTATTCTCCTCGGCTGGAAACACTTTCTAATTGACTGGAACTCAAATTCCGAGCGGTAAACTTTCATTACCAGTTGAATTTTATGACGAGTAACCTTTAGAACTGAGAAAGGATTAACAAAATTCGTAGTAAGAAATTCTTACTGCATTAATTCCAGTTCGGTGAAGGTATTGAATTTGATAGTTTTTTGAAGACTTTGCATATTCCCCAAGTACCATGCATATTCCTCGGAATTACAGGTTGAATGCAGTTGGCCTTCACTGGAGTTTGTAGTTAGATTTACTCCACTGAAGATGAGTCCCGGTGGCTTAAAGATCAGTCTGACTGAAATCCGTTGACTATAAGGATACCTTACCTTACCTTTTGCAATTTTGTCTCACGTTCTAAGCTAACGCAATTCGGAAATTATAAAACAAATTAAAGGAATCAATATTAATTTTACAAATTAACTCGCAACAAACAAGTAACTTTGAAGTAAATGAAACACTAATTTGTTGTTAAAAGATAATAAGTCGGAATTACGGATGATTAATTGAAAAATGTTTCCACAAAATTATAAATATTTATACCATTAGGAGATATTGGTCCGATGCTCTTTCCTATTTGGAGAAGTACATTCAAGTTATTCCTTTAAAATTCTTTTATTATCAAGAACACAATCAAATCTTTCTTTATAAGAAAAGTTCAGAATTAATGCACTTTCATCCCCAGCCAAGCTACGTTACACGGCGTCCCGTTGACAGCCCTTTTAATAACTCAGTTTCTTTGCTCATCATCCCAGAAGATACTTTCTTAACTTCAATTCAATCCAAGCAGACAGGAGAATTCTCCCGTACAAAAAAAAATATTATTTTCCCGTAATCTTATTTCAAGATTTTCGTCATGAAAAGTCACAGAGATCCAGTGCAGTTATGTAATGCAATGGCTTGAGAACTACAAGTAGTTCGCAGCTTCCTTCCACTCCTCAGGTAGATGTAGATTACCTTTTTCATTCCCATTACATTGTATTGCGTCGTATTGCGTGCGATTCATTTTAAATGGATTCAGAGGCGAAAATATTTTTTGTATTTAAACTCAGCGGGATCACTTGGTAAAATATATGACTAATCATTTTCATGTTCTCGTGCTCCTTAATCTTCTCCATGAATCTCCTTCTTCCCTGTTCTGTTTGCCCTCCTGAAGGTTAGTTAGTTGCCTTGCTTTATGTGAGGCTAGTCGTAATGAAAATCTATTTGAAATTCATTGCTGTAACGATTAAGCTTTTATGTCATGTGGGTATACTTCTTTTCCTGGGTTGGCTAAAGGCTAAGCACCCGCCGTATTAATCACAAGTACACCAGTATCAAAAAGTCCTTTCGGTACACGAAAAATTGAACTCGATTTCTTACTTGGACAAATTTTGTTTTGTTTTATGCCTTCGCCCCCTGAACTTTGTTCGTGTTTGCCGTAAGATCCTCTGTAATGACTTCCTGGATGCTCTTGATACTATATCGACCCAGATCTTTATTTCTGGAGCCTCATAGAGGTCACCAGAGTCATTTTAAATTGTATTACAATCTCAATTTCAAAG
This sequence comes from Protaphorura glebata, assembly GCA_034694305.1. Classification (NCBI taxonomy): domain Eukaryota; kingdom Metazoa; phylum Arthropoda; class Collembola; order Poduromorpha; family Onychiuridae; genus Protaphorura; species Protaphorura glebata. The sequence continues at coordinate 29,023 of JAQFYE010000649.1, forward strand.
CGAAGTATCGACGGACATGTGACGCCACCAAGAGCACCTTTAGTGACCCACGGGTGGCTAAAGGCCGAAAATATTTTCTGACGAAAATATGGAAATTTGGACGCGAGTAAATGCCTCATGGGTCTGAAGTTTTGTGACACCCTGTATGCTCCAGACATATATAGGTTCAACAGAATTGCACTATTCCCTGCACTCGACTGCACTGTCGTAGCAAACAAACACGCAATTCACTCTTTAATGAAAGCAGATTCGCGCCTGATAAATCCGACGAACACAATGGACGTCTGATTGGGCCCACGTACGTACACAACACACATAAGTAGTTATGTTTAACTATTTTAGTTTTCATTGCCCCTCACGAATGACCGACCGATAATAAGAACTACGCATGCTAATGATACGCTACAACGAAAATGCATTAACAACTTTATATACTACCGCACCGACCGACAAATCTGCCGTTCAAGAAAGCAAAGCACTTTATTAGAAGCAATCGCAATGTTTGCGTGTTGGTATTTCCCATAACAAGGCATTAAAAAATATTACAATGCATGTGGAAATGACCCATAGTTTAATACGATTCCAAATTTAAATGTTCTTTATGTCTACATTATGAATAAGATTTGCTAGGTTGTAGTTGTGAGGATAATTGGTTGACCTTCAGCAGGGTCACAGAACCGGCCAATATTGTCTTTCAAGCACTCTTTTAGTGTGCTTGTTTGTTGATTGGCCCTTGGGAGGAATGATTAGATAACTTGACAGCTTATTTGTGTGGACACTCGGTGAATGCATCCGTGAAATCAACGTTTTATTCCAAAGATCACACGAACCGTAGAAACAATCTCTGACTTTTGAATCTGAACTCAAGCTGCTAGGAGCCATTTTGATCATATTGACAAAACTCACAAAAAGTGAGGGAGTTGCGCAATTAGACCTCTCTGTTTGAAACACACGATTTGAGTCCTATCCTAAGTACACGGGTAATTTCGAAATTTACAAACTAGAGGCCGTGCCCAAGTCTTCACGGCGATTCTTGAGGTATACATATCGGGGACCTAAATTCAACGTATCTTTCTGCAAATCTGCAAAGCTGTTCCCAGAATTGAAATAACTCTGGCGTTATCAAATTCTAAGACATGTATTATTTTTTTAATAAAATCTGTTCGAGATCTTTTGCCGTATTTACAAAAAAAATTGCTTACACTGCAGAAACAAAAAATCTATAATTTAAATTCAAGCTTGGTAAAATCTCATTAAAAGTAAGAATGTTGCTACAAGGTTGTGCAAAAGTAGTTAATAGACAGCTTTAGGTGTACACACTTTTGCGTGCTTCTGATGATAAGGAGATAGCCCCATGTGTACAAGATCAGCAAGAGATCACTCAGCAGGGCGTCGATTGTGAATAATGGCGAAACTGGTATGAATCATTTTTAAAATTCCAGGTTTTGTGATTACCCTCATGCTATTACGCTTTGCATAGATATTTTGTTGCTGCTTCGGTTGCTTGCGTGAGTAGGTCTAGTATGAAATAACATGAGTTCAGTGCAACAGTGCAAGGGCTAGGCTAAATATTTTAAATTCTCAGTTGACAGCTAATAATGTAATGTAGGGATAATAAAAACGTCAGCGTAACATAATACTTTGAAATCCTACAAATCACCTCGTCCCGTCGACAGTCGACGCGTCAGCCAACCATCGATGCGTGTTCAGTATTGTAGTATTCCAATTATGACCTTTGTTTCTGTTGCCTGACTCTTTAAAATATTTTATTTGAAAATTTAAATCACAACAAACATCTCGCATAGTGGCACCTACCATTTGGACACATAATTATTCATGTATGCATACTTATAAAACGTTTACAAATATGAAGGGCTTAAACAGAATTCACATTCAAAAGGGCCACGAGATATTTGAAAAAAGATGATTGATCTAGCTTGGATTTACAATCTTTTCGAGAATTTTTTAAATTTAATTCACAATATGGTCTGATTAAATTAATCCCATATCCTAAATAAGGACAACGCGCACGCATTGCTATCATGGTGTACGATCGTGATTCTAGTACGTATAATCAATAATTAATAAGCTTGTCCGAAACAGGTAAAACAGTTTACCCGGTTAGATTTTAAGCTCAGGTACTAAAGTTATGTCTAACTTTAAACTGTCAAAACGAAAATGATCCCCACGTTTACCCATTATTTCAGGCAACTCCACGAGTTCGAATTTTAGGCAGCGCATTGGGAGAACCTCCTGAATTCAATTTCTAACCTGTTAAAATAAAACACACCTATTTACTGACATTTAATGGTAATGTAAGGAATCGTTGTGTAAGTTTCATAGAGAATGAATATATTCCTAATTTGCGCAAAGGAAGGTACCCATAGAAGTATGAGAAGTAATGCATTCAATGGTCCTTGGCTGAAGCAACCTAATATTCATTTTCTGCGTACGTTGTCATCACGAGAGGTCTTCTCAATAGCGAGTCGGCAAAGGCCGCCTGCACCACATGTTACGGCGGATTAACTGATTTGAAAGTTTAAATAGCAATTTGTTTGTGGTTCTTTTTACAAATTCAAGACCCCACGCGATTACAAGGAAATCTATAAGACTGTTCGCTCCGTTTAAGGCGGGCCCTTGCATTTGCGTGCAATGATTTAGAGTAAACTACGACTAACTAACAAAAATAGTGCCGTCGGTTGGTTGACACATGCGATTTTGAAGTAATCCATGTCCACAAATTAAAGACAGATCGTTTTTTATTAGGTGATTCGA
>JAQFYE010000650.1:0-31777 GCA_034694305.1 Protaphorura glebata
ACGATCAAATAATTGTATTGAGAAGAATACAATTAACAAGAATGGATATTAGATAATGGAATGGATCCATTTTAGTCTCAGCACGCGTAATGATCCTCCTGCACTAATTTGATGGTTAATTATTCCGCTTGTCCTTCTTGGTATTCTTAAAAAGGACGTAGATTGAGATTCTACTTCCCTCCCATGCATGCACGTATGGAATTGTGAATCAAAAATATACATACGTACGACGAACGCGACCGGCACGACTCAGTTAATTAAATGGTCACAATTAATGTGGATCTTATCTCACGGCAATTAGTCATTCATTGCATTGCTATGCCTGATGCGTGCATGGTCAGTTATACATTTCATTTCATAATTTAAATCATTTGTGCAGGATGATGATGATGGTTCGATGACTCTACAGGAATTATGAATAAAAAATAATAATGGAGGTCCAAAAACAATAATCCTTGATGTTATTGTTACTTGGGTAGGTAACCATTAAGTGCACACACCATGCATAGGTGTCATACGCACGCCCGAATGACCTTGTCATGTGCTTCTTGTCTTTGAACCGCCGCCATGCCGCCATGACATGACGCTCAAGATCTTCAACACAAAGACAATGTGACCATTGTAAAGGTTGTCATTGTTCCTTCAAGCCTTCTTATCAAACCAGGATTTGAAAAGTGATCCTTATGGTATAATGTTCTGAGCACCAGCACACCTTCAAAAATAGAGACTGATTGTTAACAGAGTGGAGGGTGCGGGTATAATAACAGATCAAGATTTAATCGCAAGAAATTCGTTTAAATTAACTCTAAAAAATTGTCTGGTTTATAATTATCACAATGTACTCACAACTTAATTCTCATTCGCATTGACAAATCATGGCCAGATAGGCGGGAAGACTCACCTTTGCGAGTGCCGGACCTACAAATCTGCTCATTGGCTTACGGAAGGTAGCCCTAACACGCACTGAGGTGAAAACCACTGGAGACAATTTTTTTAATAGAAACAGCCAGCCAAACCAGCCCAAAGGAATTGAGCCCCTGACAAAACAAATTGGTCTGGAACCGTATCCACCATTATACCAGAGTGGCAATGCTACGTACCGGTTATGCAAGCTAATTAACTATTTAAAATATTCTTCGTCGGTGATCTATATCGTAATACATTGCCAAACGTTTAAGCATATTTCGTATACATACGAGGGTGGTCCCATAAGTGAATGGAATTCATTTATTAGAACACCTTACCAGAACAATTATATCGAAATGGATTTATTATTTTTCAATATAGTCTCCCTGGAGTTTAATATACTTTTCCCATTTTGATTTCATGCTGTCTATACCCGTTTTAAAAAAAGATTCCTGACGTGTCCGAAAATAATTTTACACCTCCCCTCTCCCTTCATCATAATCTGAATGCCACTTTTCCCTGAAGTGTTTCTTGAAAGATCAAAATACATAACCTTATTGATGGTCTTGACTGTTCGGATAATTTTATTTTTTCATGTGCAAATTCTACAACATTGGCTTTATGAGCCGGATCGTCGGTATCTTGATTAAAAAGTACGCAAATTAACTTCCACATTTATTTATTTCAAAATGCGTGAATGAAATTGGTCAGAAATTTTTAACAATGTGCACCGTATATTGTATTTAGAGGGGAAAAAAGTCGATTAGGTGAGCGCCGTGAAAATATTTGAAAAATGAAACCCACAACTGTAGGCCACAGGTGTGGAGAAATTTTCCTTCTCCGTTGGTGAAAATGTACTGTATTTCCACATTAGAGACTCTGTTTCGACTGGGAGCCATATTGGTGAACCCATTTCGCATGGCCTTTCAGAATCCCTGATGAAAGTATTTTTTTGTTGTGGTTGAATAACTTTATCAGAGCCCGACAAGTTTTAACTCATTTTCCTTTTTGCACATCCGTAAGCAGTCTCGGCGCCATGCGGTACACATTTCCCACAGTGAAAACTTTTTGGACACTACTTTTCGATAAACCCTTCCGAATGGCTAAATTTTGAACCTTAAACCTTTCGTCAGTGTCAACTAGTTTTTACACACGTGCACAATTTGCCTCTGAAATCGGACTTTCTGGGCTAACTGGTCGACTTTCGTATTTTTATGACGACATTTAATACATACGGACTTGTGACTTCGAAAGAGCATCGCTTTTGTGTGTTGTGACCAAAATTTCGTAAACTTCTGTTTGAAATTTCATAATGAAAAATAAATATTTGCCTACAGAAAATCACGGAAGTTCGGTATTTCCCGTGACAAAAGGCCAAATCTCAACTGGAAAACGTATTTACACAAAAACCTGCAAGCAGAAAACCACAAAAATTTCTGAGTATCCTTCTAATCGCTTAAACAATGCTTAGGATTTTTTGTCGGAATTTTAGGAATGTGGTGGAGCACAATTTCCACTTTATTGTGGGGCACCCCTCGTAGAATTGCGTTTCTATCTGTCCCACGATATGCTTCCCTAGCAAGAGAAGAACTTACTTACGATTAGAGCAGTTTCAATATAATCATGTCTCCCACCGGATCGAACCCTCACCATGAGGAAGTATTTAAGGATAAGGACCACCTCTACCACCAAACCACCATGCGCAATGGAAATATCTGAAAGTTTAATAATTTTCCGGAGAAATTGAAAACGTTGTGGATATTTCAAATGTCACTTATTTGTTTACGGGGCAATAATTTCTCAAATGACCTGCGAAGTTATAACATTGAACATTCAGTCGCAGGTAGTCTTCTGAATAATATGGAAATGGCACTGCATAGATGTAGACTGACACAATACATTAAATGTCGATAATTATTACAAAAACTTTAATTCTAAAAAATATGAACTACATATAAATGATGAAATAGAATTAAAAATAATTATAAACAATTAAACTAGATTTGGTATCCAAAATTCTTAAATTCCAGCTTTCTGACCCGAAACGGAAACTTTAGCCGCTCTTTCGCATATTCAACATAAGAATTTGAATAAATAAATTCAGAAGTAGGACCACCATTGTTGGGTTTGAACCTCATACGAAGTGTATTAAATAATAGTATCTTTTCGTATAGAAATGCTGAAAGGATCTTTGTCCATATACATGAAGGGTGTCCACTAGAAAGCGCATAATTATTTGATGATATTTTGTCTTAGTCACAAGAAATTATGTCGCAGTCAGATTAGAATTATTGATAAATTGTAAGAATTTACTTTATCAACGTAAACCATCAGAATAAAAATCGTAGTGACAGTGGGACTCATCCATAAAACTAATGTTTGGCTTAATAAAATTAGTGTGTGGTTTACGGATATAAAATAATTTCTTAGAATTTCTTAATAATTCCAATCTGACCGTAACATAGTTTCCTGTAACTACGCCAAAATATCATCAAACCTCGTGGACACTCTGTATATAAGACAATCCACGGATTTGGTACATATCAGAACTCATTGAACATTTTCGGTAAAATAGTTTCGAAATATGAGTTCGACAGGAATAGAAAACCGCATCAGTGGACACCTGCCCACAAGGACGGGTTTTCTTGCTAGTTCACACATAAAATATTATGATACAAGTACAACTCGCAAAGAAAACCGTGGTTCGGGTTTGCATATTTTATACTGTATGTGAACATGAGATGAATCCAGTATTATAAAATCCTGCCGATGTTCTTTACTCTGTAATTTTGAGGTGTTGTTGATCATGTAATTTATTAAAGATAAAACACGAGCTGATTTTTATGACTGTTAACAAGGGATGATTACATTAAATCCGTCGTTGCCGCTGCTGCTGCCGTCAAGGATTCGAAGTGAAATACAAGTATCCATGACTAAGGTGAATAGATGGGTCAGCTCAGCACTCGGCAGTATAACGCTGCAGTTTCGGACTGATTGATGGGTTTGGGATATTGAACTATGATCTGGTATTTTCATTTCATCTTAAATAAGTCACAGGGTTCCAAATATGTATTTTGTAAAATTAAGGTTAAAGTTAGTTCTATAGTCATTTCACCCTCGTTAGTTCAAATTTCCGTTTTATCAGCTTTACGAATGCTTGGCTTGTAGGCCTGAATTGATATCAACGAGGTCACTTCTCTTCAAAAAAGTTACTCTAGAGGCCCCATCGACCTAAATAATTAAAACAAGATTTCTGAGGACCAACTACTGTGGGAACACCCAGCCGTACAACGAATTGAGAAGTGGGTCTAACAGGAATTGAACCCCCGATTTGATGGGTTGAAGCTCGGCACTCACTACTCTGAGCCTTACCGTCTTTCATCCCAATTCCCAAACCAAAAACTGCGTCACACATTTGTCACCTTGTGGAATACTGGGTGCCGAGTGGTGCTTTAAAATATGATTTTCTTATTGAAATTCCTCAAGTGATGTTTTGCTGGTCGGTCTGACCGACCTAATAATTGTTTGTCCTCGATCTCATCATCCAAACCATTTCGTCCCGTGAATCCTTACATCATTTGCATTTTGAATGTTAGTATAATGGCCATTACAACACTCGTGTTGTTATTATTGCACTTATTATCGTAAATTTCACACCTGGTGCACATTTTAATCACCGATGCACCCATCCCAAGTGCCAAACATCCAATGCAAATGTAATTTCATTTAGAGTGGAAATCTTAACTTCGTCATTTTGTGCTTTGAGTACATACTTCAAAATACAAATATTATTATTATCCTTATTATATAAAACAGTAATTTAATCCGAAGGAATTTCCCTTGGACACCTTTAGGTCATAAACTTTCAATTCACAATTTATTTGTGGACGGCCAGTTTATTTTAAAAGCGGGCTTTTTAAAATTCTAAGCCATTTAGACGAAACTATGAAATCTCATGACACTAATTGATTGGTGTGTTTTCGTGCGAGGAATTTAGGACAGGGCTCAGTTCGCAAATTCTACTAAGTTCGTTGTCTAATTAAAAAACACCGCACAATTCTTAAGGCAAAAAGTCAGTTTAGCAATATCTATTAAGTTGTAGTCATTGACCACCTGAACAAGTTTTGTTAGGTTAAGCCGTGAAAAGTCTAACCGTTTGATCGCTAGAAATATCGGGCCAAATAAGATTTATCAGTCTGTACGGGAATCCGTGACGCCTTCATCGGGTGACAAATTGTATTTGGCCAACGCCTATTTTATTTAGCAAAAAAAATATAAGTTTTTGGACTATGACATTCACAAGTTAAGGACTGTGTGGTATTCTTTCTGACGGATTCCTGAATTTTTACGACAGATTATAGATTTAGGCGCAGACACCGCGAGATTGAGAAGATTCAACCATCGGACCTACTAAATAAGGTCATCATGTCAATTCATGTTCTATGGCATTGCGAATCTGTGCATTCTTTGATGATCACACCACCGGTAACGGTCCTAAAAATTATAGCGACATCCTTATCCATAGAAAAATATCTCATCGGTGTCAGTATTAACTTTAAAACAAAAGAGCGAAAAATATATTGTATGATAAGTTCCGAATTTTAAACCGAATTCGTAGTCCCGTTTCAATCTCAGTAATTCAGGATTTCACAATCCATGTCCATGTATTTACTTCAAACCGAAGAAGTTAGCCAGCTGATCCTTTTTGGGCAAAAATTAAATTCGGATCCGGTTTGTTCAAAGGGTACCGAGTTCGGTTAATATTTCGTGATAATCGTGGTGATTACCATTCTTGTTTAAAATTTAATTACAGTATAATTAAATTCAGTTATCACCCATTATCATTTTGCATAACCGCGTTGCATGTTGCTTCATTGCTTTCTACTCTTTGTCTGCAGACTTTTGCTCGAAGAACGAGATTTGACTGATGCTGGCCGAAGCGCCTTACTGTGGGATTGTTGCAAATCTTAACGCGTTTTGCGCATTGATATTGTGATGGTGCCACCAGTTCCTTCAATCGTCATGGCGCAAATCATATTCAATAATAATTTTTGCAATGTGCGTATACATGTAACCGTTATATTCCCGAAAGTCTGAGAACTGAGATTATATAAAAATTCAGGAAGCCCGCAAATGCTAGTTTCAGACCCATAACGGGAGTAATGTCAATTCAGATTTGATTAAGTCCGGTTTGATACCATGATGATTCTATTCAGGAATATTTATTAGCTTATTAGCTCTAGTTTTAACAAATTTAAGGTATTATCCTTAAATTATTTGTGCGATAGACTGTTAATACATTTCAAGTAATTGTTTTGGCTTTTATACAGGGTCCCAAAGTCGTCTACGGAATTGATTTTCAGTCTCACGAGGCTCATCAAAATCCTGTTCGAATTTTTCAAATTCGGAATTTTCATTACATCCACACCCTCTCCATCTTAACGAGATGGCAGAATTTATATTTACTTCTAATCGTCATTATTCAGGAGCACTGTATCTTAAAGCACTGTACCGAATTGTGTATCAGTAATATCTTGAATTGATTGAACCAATGAAAGTCGACCTGAAATAGCGTTCTCAACAACGTCAGAAAAATATCTGTTATTAAAAATGAAACACTGACAGTGAAAGCCAAAGTATTAATAATTAAATACAACCAGATATTCACTTAAGTAAAAGCAAAAGGTAACAACAACAAGCTGAAGCGTCGAATCACCAGCGCGGAAATCAAACACACATACTGTCTTATTACATATAAACTAGGTCGACTAGGTGACTATTCTCTCCAACGATATTACTCTAGTGACCGATTGGCCCGGAGATGGAAATTCGAGAAATTATTTCAAATTCCGATTCCGATTTTTTAATTCGAGTTACTATTTTTTATTTATTTCGAATTTGAATGTATTCAAAAATTTGGATTCCAATAAAAATTCCGATTCCAATTCAAATTCCGATTCCAATTCTGGTTAAGCTACCCTTTTTTTCGAATTCGAATTACAATTCCGATTTCCATCCCTGGATTGGCACGGCTAATTAGGTCGAATCAAATTGGAGGTGGCATTGCAATTGCCAGGAGAGAATGTTTCATGTGTTCCTTTGTTAATTCTGTTGTCTGTGTGTGTACAGGGTTATCTCGATGTATAAAGGACACTTTATTTTTTTAATTAGAATTTTAATTTGCGACAACAAATTTTTGTTGTATGCTTAATGTGAGCTCCGCCCTTCTCTCGAACGAGGCATAACCCCATTTCCATGAATTCTAAACATTTCTACCCCATATGGGGGAAACAGGATTTGATTCTTCAGAAGGGAGTTTCCAAACGCTATCCAAACTCGTCAATCCATTGACTTTAAACTTCAGTTTCAACAACTCAAATCTAAAAAATTCGACCAAATTTTTTCTGATGGGCTTTCAGATGCCTTACCCCCTTGGGGGTAAGTTACTTTTCGATTTTAAGTTTTTATTCGGCCACGTACGCGGTGTTCTTTTGGGATATTTCTGACGACACAGCACATGGTGAGTCAAAACTTCGTTGGCCTCCCCTGGTTACATTTTAGCGACATTTTTTATAAGCAATGGCTTCAACGCATCGCTAATAGAATGAACTGCGTTAATTTTGACTCTCGGTGGCGACATGAAAATTAGAACGACACTCAGACCCAAGATTGTTGAGACTGTATTGAGCTGGTTGGAATACTTTCAAAATTTACGATATACCAATTCAAAGTCGGATTATAAGGGTTTCGGATAAAAAAATTGTCATTTTAGGTTATATTTGGGCGGATAAGGCGATAGCACGTCCAGGATCACGAAGAATTCCGACTTTTGACCGGTCATATTATTTCCGCAGTGCTTTTATAAGTTCTCGTCCAATTGGCCATACGTATGTGTATTAGGTCATGGGCTAGGGCTTTCCTTTAACTTTTTTTGCCCAAATCGAAGTGGATGACCTTCCGGAGAGTCGGTTGCGCCAATATCAACTACCGGGTCATTTTATTTTGGCTCGCGGGATTCTCCCACTGAACTCTATATTATAACTGGAACGCTCGTGCCCGTAAAGCCAGAAGAGAAATTTGAAGCCACACAGGAGCCCGCGTCGGCCATCTTGCCCTGCACCAATATCCCATTAACCCCATTGTATTGGCTTGATATAAATAATACAAAACATTTTATTCCCATTCCTTTGCACAAGCAGCCTCCGTGGTGGATTCAAAGTCGAGATGGGGAAAATCATTCCAGTTATAATATAGAGTTCAGTGGATTCTCCACACGCGTCATAATCCGAATTTTTCGAATAAAAGAGTTTGCCCTGATTTGGATCTGGTTCGAATGGGTTATTTCGGCGGAAAATAATCCAAACCATTTCTGGTTTTGACAATTTTCAACACGGTTGGTCATCCTGGACATTGTACTTTCGAAAATACATTTATTCATTTTCAAATACATACGAGTATTGTTTTCCGATTATTTTTACCCCCTGTCAGATGCATCTAAAAGAAATAAAATCTCTGGAAAAATCCCTTACACGTTTTTCAAGTTCAAGTCAATAATTCACTTTCACTTTCGAATTATGAAATTTGGAAAAAAATCGGACATGTTTATAATCGCAACATGAACAATTTTACCGAGTTTCAAAATTTTCGCCCCACAACTCTTCGCGCTATGATTATATTTCACTGTCCTTTATACATCGTGATAACTCTGCATGGTGTAAATATTTGAATCCACATTGAATATAAAGTGGACGCTGGAAACTTTGCTCAGTTCTTCGTGTTATCTTATATAACAACCAGACCAGATAAAAATATTCCGGACATGCGGCGTAGGGCCAATTCTCAATGTAAAAAAGTCGTCAAATTGCATAATATGTATTGCAGATTTCAGAATATGTGTAGTATTTATTTCGATTGACATTTTTCTCATAATATTAAAAAACTATAATCCGGATTTCATTCACTGCACATACTCGGACATCTACAACCATGGTCAAGTGTATGTATTTCGTTTGAGGACAATTAAAAGTAAAATACTTTGAACCTGGAACCTGGTCGGATCCAGTTATGGTTAGCTGTGTTTCACGAAGGGTCGGAAATCTAGCAGTTTTACGGTGTCCGGTGTCCCATATAATTTTTTGAATTATTGAATTTAAATGATGATTGATTGGGTGTTGCACGCCTACGTGTTGGTGGATTTTAATTAGACTATTCATATATATTCTTTAATTAATTAATTAATTATCAGCTTTTAATTTTTACACAATGTCTAAAGATGAAAGAGTAGAATAATTGTATTAGATGACTCCTTTATAAGTATGCTCTTATGGCATTTTTATTTCCATATTCATATTGGGGCGTACAAGCGAATGACATTATTTTATTTCAATAATATATACAAAAATAGCTATGAATGAGAGATCAGACTTTTATGTAGGAATTCTTGAAATTGAGCTTAGCATATATCCTTAGTCAAATTTTTCAAGTATTGATTAATTCAAATTCTCTTAGCTCAAAGGACCGAGTATTTAAAAACGAGAATAGTACATGGTACCACATTTTATACATGTGGATTTGGAGGTTAAGCATTTCTAGTAACAAAAATAAAATTTTCCTTCAAGCCCAAAACCAAGTAATGAACAGTTTAGTTAAAGCAAGTAAGCAGTTTTAAATTAGTTAATGGTTTCGTATACTTGGGCGTGACTAATGTCCCAACTCTCCCCCTATGTAGAAGTACCCATAATACTGTAAACATTTTAATGGCTTCACAGATAATTAGTTCTCTAGTTTATTTTCCACCATATCCGCCACCACCGCCACCTTGGGCACCTCCTCCGTAGCCACCTCCACCACCACCACCTGAGTGTCCACCGCCACCGCCACCACCGCCGCCGTACCCGCCAGCTGGTGCCTGGGGATATTGCGCCTCACCCTAGATTTAAATTTATTAGCCACATGTTAATTGCCGACACAATTTCTTATAAAAATATTTCAATTACCTGATATTGAACATTAGCATTGAATCCGTTCTTCCAATCGGCGTTGTATGTAACAATTTGAGTTCTGCCGTCAGGGAGGAGCACTCTGTACTCTCCGTTAACGTTGTTTCCATCACTTTGTTCCCTCTGACCAAAATTGGCACCGGAGTAATGGTCGTTTACATCATATTTGAAGTTGTAAGGCTTTGGTGGGTATTGCTCTTGCTGAAAATTTCAGCTAATTTTAGCAAAATTTCAAAATTTTGAACATCCTTTTTAATTATTCGAACCTGGCCATAGCCTCCACCACCACCTCCGCCGCCTCCTGAACCTCCGTACCCTCCGCCACCACCTAGTTAATTATTTTAATGATTTTATTTTGCTCGAGTATATCAGCTTTCGCTGTTATCAACATTCTGACTTACCTCCACCACCATGTCCACCACCTCCGCCACCTGTGGCTCCATATCCGCCACCACCACCTCCTCGTCCAACTCCAGGCGCAGGTTCAGCATACGTCAAAACCACGATTCCCAATAGGGCAAATGGGAGTATCTGAAATATAAATTCGATGAAAATATTATTTCATTCTTGGAATTTGGACGAATGGAGAGGAATTTGATGTCACTGCGGCATTTTTTGGGGGCAAAGTTATTTATTTAGGGGGTGGAAATATATTAATCCAATTTATATTGTAAAGATCAAAGATTGAAACCAATTTTTAAAATTTTGCGTTCTTCAGAAATATTCGAAAAGTCAAAAAGTGCCTTCTAATTTTGCAGGCGGACAGTTCTCTGAGAAAATTCGAAATTATGTCTCATATTTTTGCGAACTTTCTACTAATATTGAAAAAATATCTCCGAATTTCGAATTAAATATAAAGAAAATGGCTAGGATCAAAATCTCCCTGGTAAATTCTTCCTATTTTGAAATTCTAGAGACACCGTTGTAACTTTTGATCACAGAATTGGCCAGTTGTAAACTTTGACACTTTCCGACTTAGGAATCCAGATTTGCCAAAAAGGTCTACCTGTTTTGAATAGAACATGATGTTTCCGTAGAACTTTATCACAGTTTTCGTTTCTAATTAGATTTTCTCAAGGTGATTCGAAATCAAAACTTTGAATTCAGGCACAATTATATCCGGGATCCTTTTTTGTGCTTTGCTTGCTTTTTGAAGTGAAGTGGATGAGATTGAATGAAGTTTTGAATGATTTTGAGAAGACAACAGTGGACTTTTATACCCAAAAGTTTTCACTGTTAAAACTCAGTGAGCGTGACCCGAGGAGTGTGTCATCAAGCGGTAAATTGTAGCAGGAGAGGCTTAATTCTAATCTCCTTCTGACTTTTTACTTTTTTTTTGGCCGTAAGAAATATCAAACTACCAAACTTAAGCAATTTTTTGGTTAGAGGTTTGGAATTGCAGCAATTGAGCCCCTATAAGAAAGAATTAATAATAGAGACGAAGGAAGCGACGCGACGCTTATTTTTGCCTATGGCCTGGATTACATATTCCATTCCTTCTTCATTTTTCGTGGCAAATATATAGATTATTACATCGTGAGACCACATAATAAATCCAACGTTTCAGTGATGATGATTTGACTTATTACACTTTCAACATTTTTGCATTTTGTGGCAGAAATGCTCCTTGATTTTTTAAATTACATTTGCATTACATTGACGGTTGGATGACGAAGGACATTTGACGAATCAACGTTTACTTAAACAAAAATGCCAGTCAAATTAATTTCACTTGTTACTTCATAATATGTCTAAAGTTCTGTGTCATCGACATTTAGACAACTAGGCACTAATTTCAATTTCTTCATCGATTCGGTGGAACCATTTTCTCTTAGAAAATTTGTCGTTATAATAATTATGGGTTTATATCATTTTATCTTTTTTATATCAAGAATTCCGCCAGCCCTTAAGTGGCGACGACATAGCCTTGTTAGGACAAGATTCCTTGATTTGTAGTCCAGGCTCTGTTACACCCTGGAATGAATAGAGAACACCCTGTTTAATTGACTTTCGCCGTAAGAGGTGTAACCAAACATCGGCGTACCTCTCGCTGGGAATGGGTTGCATTTCAGTTGGCTAGAGAAGGTACCCCTAGGTGTTGGAGAAGCTCTACATAGTAAAGCAAGAAAACCTAGTTAAAGCATACTTGCATACTTCTGCCTTTTTCGACTAATTTTTAATTGAAACGACTCGAACACATTAGGGTAGAGTGTGCTATTACGCCCCACTTTAGAAATGTGTGCTAATTAGCCCCATCCGCCATTTGTGGGCGTCCTATGCAGATCGCGTGCTCGCGTAGATAGGGGTGGGGCATATTAGCACAATTGTTCACCGTTCGCCGACACCGGTAAGGATAATATACCCAGACATAGGGCTAATTAGCACACCATTATTGTGTTAACGTTTCCCTTTGACGGGAAGGTGTGCCAATTGGCCCCATTCTCATTTGTGGGCGTGCCTTGGGAGTCACGTGGTCCTGAAGTTAAGCGTTGGGTCTAATTAGCACACTCGCTCGAAGGTGGGGCCTATTACCCCACCCAGTCGATCAAATTAAATCTCTCATGAACACCTTGATGCGGACATAAAATTATGTTCTCATTATGTCATAAATTGTCACAATTTGCTGTCTACAAAATATATGACCTAAAAACGTGTTAGCCCGGAAGTTTTTGTAGTACATTGTTTGTACCGAATTTTTCATCATTTCCCATCTCCCACTGCTTCTGAACACGCCAATTCTTTTGTCATTAACTCAAGCCGTAGAAAATACTTTATGTATACACAATTCTTCATTATTCATTATTATATGTATTATATAAGACGACAAACAAGAGAACAAGTAGTAGTTCTAATTTCATAGTTAAAGTAAAAATGGTCAACCATTGTATTCTACATTTCTACGTAATATAAGAATCGAGAAAGGATAGTAATAATATCAAATAAAATGCACGGTGCATTTAAGGCGTGACGTGACTTATCGCAAGTGCAACTAATTGTGTGGTTTTGGTTTCTCATTCCGCCCATTATTAAAAAGTTTACATTGAATTCCGTGTACGTGGTGATGAGGACCGGGATGCTCTAGTGCTTCCGAACAGTCAGACAGATAACAATCTGCACCACCCTGTCTGTGTCTACAGGGTGACCCAGATAAATTTCAGCACTCGATCTTTACATAATATACAATTGTGTGGTACGTATGGAACTTAATTAGTTCGAGATAGGTCACCTAACCTAACTGTCAGAAGTTTATGGGACACCCTGTATACATCAACATATGGCAACTTTTTTTCGTTCCGTCTCACTCATTTACCATGGGTCAGCGTTCTCGAATTATTTATTATACTAACGAGCCAATTTCTTTAGGCATAGAGATTCTCTAAAATTATATCCCCAGTATCTCAATTATCAAGCACCCTTGTCAAGCGTCGTCCGTTTGAATCAGTGAAGAGTGAATCTGTTTAATTTTTTATCATATTGTGAATCAAAAATTCATAACAAGACGTAAGAGCACGTACGGCACGTCGCTCAATTTCATTTAATGGATTGTTGACTAGTGCATAAATAGTTTCATTTCATTGTTACGTCGCGAGTTGGTTTGTAGGTTCCTGACTATTTAAGTTTTTCTTGGTGAAAGTAATTTAAGATCACAAGAGAATCTCGTTCGACGTAATATACATATTAGGTTGGAATGTTCATGATTTGTCATTTAAGCGTGCCTTAATAAACAAACTGGCATTTTCCAACTGTAGCACAATTTTTTTTACTAGCGATTATTTCGGTTCACATCATCAACTATCCTGACCCTGCTGCTTGTCCAGATGATCTTTTTGAAATTTTGTAGGTTGACTCCCAATGATTTAGAACGGTGCGTCTGTTAAAACCAGTGCCCGAGCGTTGTATTATTGTAACCTTCCAGTAAAAAAGAAATTCTGACACATGACAAAAAAGAATTCCGATTTTCGGGACAACCGGTGTGGATTTTGAATTTCGGCGAAGAAGTAGAGGAAATCCGTCGAAATTCGACAAATCGGCACCTATTGCCCGGAAAATGTATATTTTATTTTGCCCAGTCCCTAAATTCTTTTTTAGTTACGGTCGAAATCTTAGTTTAATTTTCGCATGAACAGTAACTCCCTTGTCAGCACCAGCAGCCTAGCTGTCGGCATCACATCAGTTTGCGACTTTGCGAGCAATAATATCTCCATTTCTCCACATTAAGACGAACTAATGGGTTTTAGTTTATTTAATACGACGAGACGGTAAATAAACTATGTAACTCTCTTCCATCATTTTACAACTGACTGCCTCATTTAAAAAGTTTATTTAGTTTTTGAGCCAACAAGAAAATAATTTGACGGTTCATACATAATAATAATAATAGTAAAGAGAAATCAAGAGAAAAAAAAATAAGATTATTTAAGAAATGCACAATTTCACACTGCACTGCACTGCGTCCTGCACCCATTACGAGGTTAAAACAATGATTTACATGTGTTAACAATGTCCTTGAGCTCTTATGTATTTTTATAAGTATTCTTAAATGAGGGCATTGAATTTGGCGTCTGTTGGAGCACAGAGGTGTGAAGTCGTTAGCTATGCTGATGCCGATTGATGGTTAAAACTCTCACGGCATTTGGCTTGGCATTGGTTCGAAAGATTAGGATTACAACGCCAAAACCATCAATCTGCAACCAATTTTCAGAATTATGACATTTCTTCAAATTGAGAGTTAAATATAGTATAAAGTAGGGTCACAGCAGCCTAACTTAGTAGTTGTCAGGAAAAAGTAAGACGTACATTTCGCAGGTAATTTAACGAGATTATAGATCTATTGGTCAAGTACATCTGTATATCGCACATGAGGTTCTTTCGGGGTAAAGAATATCAATATTGGACAAGCAGGAGGGTCAGAACGGTTGGAGTGGTAAACCGAAACTATTATAGGTAAATATCCGTTTCAGTATATCGTTTCAGCATTCAGACTAAGGACACCGCATGCACCTCAAGGAAAAATGTTCGCCGTCGATCCCAAACAAATTTTGTGAAGGTCCTACCCCCAAAACTTTAACCGTTTGGTTGCTAGAAATACACAGGTGGACATGTTTGCAAAATGAATTTTAACGATGAACTTAGGCGAAATCTCGATTTGTGGTCAATATCTAAGTGCATTTCTCACTAAAATGAATTTTGATCTAAATTCGTCGTAGCTAACGTAGGTTTCCTGAATTTGGCAATAAAAGTAAGTTATGGTCCGGTTAATTTATTGATGCATCACGCATCGAAGCATGTGATAAACATTTAATATGACTCATTTCTGTACAATCACAATTTTACGACTTAGAATGACAAGTAGGAAATGATCACCGTCATCGAAAATATTGTGGATTGACAACCATACTCTTAGATTACGTAAGTTCAATAGTACTGTAACCGTCAACAATGTACCCAATTTTATAATTTATTTAATTTTTATTGCAGACTGCCGTAATACCTAGGTGTACATATTTTGCCGTCGCATCGTCGTGGAAGACAAAACGAAGAGTTAAATGCAAAATCATACTACAAGTTTACGAGCGAGAAGCGAAACAGTGAAAGTGAATCGATTATGAAATCCGTTGCTCTGCTTCGCTGAACATTTTTACGCTTTGAGGGCATGAAAATGAGTTGACATTTCAAAGTGGGCGCCGGTATCCCTGAGAATCGGCACAATCATCACTTGCCGATCAGTATTAAATAAGAATTCGAACTGGAAGGAGCCAGGTATTTCGGATTTGATTTTTTGTATATTTTTAGAAACACTATTCTATTAATTGGCCACTCGCGCTGTAAACATATAAACATAGGAAATAGGAATAGTAGAATAAACCGGCATATAAGCCACCGCCATGGCATCTTCTCTGGCAATACTCACATAATACACGGAATACGGACAAAGTCCATATTGGTTCTGTGTTTAAAATGTCAATTAACGCTCAAGAAAAATATAATATGGAACTGTGATTTTTGTGCTTTTAATTGACATTTTGATGACAGAACCGATGGCCTAACTATGGATAGCTTGTATCCTGTGTTTTCATAATAAGACAGTCAAAGAGCGTACTTGTATGTGTGACTGCGTTGAAATATCCCGTCTATAAAGAAACAAACAATACCGTGAGCGTCTCGGAAATGGTAGCGGAATAGGTACCCAATGGTACGTGATTCTAGTGCTTCTACTCCGTTGTCAAAAAGTATTTCCTATAAAAAGGCTTGGCTAAACAAAGTTCACTAGTATGTTTATGAAGAAAACTCCAACGGACTTCAAACCAATAGTCAAGGCATTACTGCTCGAAGGATCGAACCATCAACACGTCAGGAGGGTTGGAGCTATGGGTGTATCGGGTAACACTGCGCGGTCCACGGAGTAACATGAGCAATTTCTTCAATTCACGTCTCCGATCTGAGTAATGGAAGGACAGGTATAATGATGTTTTTCTAATTTTGATTAGTGTGTCATTAATTAGCCGACTCCGGGTCCGAGTGTTGACAACAGCGTAAGCTCAAGTCTTTGACCACAATAAAAGAAATTAACTAACTATAGTCCACGAACAATAAACCCATATGTCTGCTCTTTGACCCCGAGGTTTTGCGAAATTAGAATGAACCTGGTATAGCATTAAATAATCTGAGCAATAATTAAGTAATGTCAAGAGTCAGTAATTGTAAGTAGAATCTTATGGTGTTCCAAAGCAACATAAAACTCTGACGATTGTTCCTCGAACCTATATAGACGATATCAGATCGTCGTTCATTCCTGAAGATGACGTTCCATTTTATACGAAATTGGTAAACGTTGGCGACCCCTAGCGGTGACACCGGAATTTTAATTCAATTGATTCCTATTCAAAAATTGTCTAGGACGTCAGGGATAAGCTCTATGCAAAATTTGGAGTGAATCATTCTTAGGGGCAAGCAATTGCGGCGATTAGCTTGTTGGTTCTGGTCCAGCAGGTATGTAGCTAAACTGGATCTCCGACAACTTGCGTTGAACGTTTCTGGACTGTCTTCACGGGGTATCTTTGTAGGAAATCATTCAAGTATTTGACAACTTAGGGAAGAATCGAAAAAAGAAAATTGGCAAACGAAAGGTTAGCGATGCCTTCCATTTGGCCTATATGAGGTATCCGTTTATCGACACACATCGATAAGAATGGCTTATATGCCAGACACCATTGTGCATTTCTCTTAATGGATTGCTTTCAATTCTACCATCCCATGTCCTTCCAAATTTAATACATAGAATACACTCACGAGGGAACTACTTAGGCTGTCCCTCTCCGATTTGACCCAAACCTTTTTTTCTGAAAGACCTTTGCCCCAAACCCTCAAAAATGTCATCAGCTCGAGCAACTCTCAAAACTCGATTTTTAAAAAAACATTGAAATTTTTGAAACAAAGTGCATAGTCTTTGTTCTCAAGATTTTAGCATGGGGTATCTCATGAAACTTTCCCCCAAAACTGATCTCAAGACACAAATTTTTTCCAAAAAATTGAAAAAATTATTTTATCAGTAAACCATTGAAATGTTTGAAATAATAAATTATAAGATGAAAAATCTCATAATTTTGCATATTTGAATGATTTTCGCCCAGAAAATAAGGGGAACGAGGAGGAGAGATTAGGAGATTTTCCAACTCCTAATTTATTATTTCAAACATTTCAATTGTTTTCTGAAAAAGATTTTTTTTTAAATTTTTTGAAAAAAATTTGGGTCTTGAGATCAGTTTTGGGGGAAAGTTCCATGGGATTTTCCATGCTAGAATCTTGAGAACAAAGACTCCCTCTTTGCACTTTGTTTCAAAAATTTCAATGTTTTTTTAAAAATCGAGTTTTGAGAGTTGCTCGAGCTGATGACATTTTTGAGGGTTTGGGGCAAAGGTCTTTCAGAAAAAGAAGCTTGGGTCAAATCGGAGGGGGACAGCCTAAGTAGTTCCCTCGTCAGTCTATTACAAATAGGAAAGGCTAGCTGTACAATTGTACGTCAAGCGAGTGATATTCATACATGTATCATCAGGAATTATAAAACATGTTGTGTGCTAATGAAAATATACATCAATACATGAATTAGTATTCACTTATTGTTACATGTGGAATAATAAAACCTGAAATTACAGTGAAAGTATAACTTTCTGAGTATTAATTCAAGAAATGTGACAATTCTATTACAAAATAGACCTATTCATTGATGTTCGACGATAAGAGAGTTTATCCCCAGGAATTATACCGGTACGTCTTCAGTAATAAGAAGGCACTACAGGAGTATTCTGGATTTGCTATCTATTCTACCTAAGCTGTGAGATGACAGATTTCAGATTCCACAACATTCCAAGTCAAATGTTGGCTCATCTTTTACTTCTACGAAGGAGAAATCCCCCAAACCTGCTATGCAAGTTCAGAATTCACCTCATTTTGACGAATACATTATTGCTCTGCCACCACACGACTCTCGGTGTCTTTTATCAATCATCACTGAGAATCCTCCGGGTACCCGACGTTCCTAGCCAACTGGAATTAAAATGTGTACATGTTTTATAGTATGACCGTGATAACAGAAAACATATAATTTATGATTTTATTAAATAAAATAGTAGGTACTCATGATTTAATAAGTTAGAAATTATTTACGTATGTAGATAAAACATCAATTGAATTATTGATATTGGAGTACAGCCGGCACTCAAACATGTCTTCGGCTAATAAGTCTCCTAATGTTATCATTATTTGGCGAACTGGATCGGCTTCGAATCCGTTTGACGATTCTAGCGTATCTCTTCCTCAATTTATTTGTAGTAGTTTCAACTTCGACACTGTGATGAGCGCTCGGAGTGTTAATTTCGATAGGTTTTGGATTTTTGTTTCTAGGATCCACAATTTCATATTTTATGGTCGGATGGTAACCTGTCTCATCGGCGTAGTACGATACGATTTGCATTCGCCCGTCAGGTAAGAGCGCATGATAACTGCCCTTTGTTTCAGTATCTCTTCTAGACTCAGAATGACCCAAGAAATTTCCACCGCCATGGATTTTGTACTCGAAATCATAGTTAGCCGGATCTTGAATCTAAATTAAAAAAAATTATGATTTAGAGAATTATTTACTGTTATAGTCCATCAGTTCATGTTCGCCCGTTATCAGCTGAAAGAATTCTTGGCACGTAGGCCTGAATTGATATCAACGAGCCACTCTAGAGGACCCTTCGACAGAGATAATTAAACCAAGATCGCTTAGGACCAAGTACCGTGCAAACACTCAGCCGTACAAGTAATTGGGAAGTAGGCTGACGCCAGGAATTGAACCCAGACCTGCCTGACTATCGTTATGTTAAGCATTCCCTTGTTTTTTTCGCTCAATATATAAAAAATAATTTTGGACCCGAATGGACATAAATATTGAATTCTGATTCAATTTTCACACTTCCGCTAAGTTGTTTCGATAAGTTGAGATACCAGCTCTCTGATCAAAATCTGACAAACAAACTTTTAAGTATCCGCGTGTCAGAAATTTTGAGGAGAATTGAAGAGTGTAAGTTAATTTGTAGTATTTTACCCATGCGGTTGTAATAGCATAATTGCTTATACTATTTACATGTACGATGAAGCAATTAAACAACCTTTGGCACTGACTTGTCAGTCATAGTCCTGCACTGCGTGACCAGTCAGAGAGGTCTCTCTGGATGATGTGTAGTTGTTAATTTGGCTTACTTTATTAAAAATGGTTGTTTTATGATTTCAAGCACGGAACCCGCTCATCAACAAACATGTATGTATGTGTTTGCAATTATAAATATTATGTTATATGTACTTGTTTATCATCATGAAGTTACACCTCCTGCCATAAGATTGAATCATACTTTATGATGAATGGTTAATTAATTTGGGAACATCACACCAGGTGCAGATCATTTCTTATTCTTACACCTTGCAGAAAGGTTGACCGTGTTTTCAAGTAGAACAAGATAGAAAATAGAAAATAAGTTACAGCAGGTGGTCTAAAAAGCTACGATCAGAAATACCTGAAATGTTTTATACGGCTCAGGTGAGAAAGCTAGGGCTTGTTTGATTAATTAAAGGTAATTGGGAATTTTATTTGCATAAAGCAACTTTTACGCAAAGATATTTACGTTTGACATGCGATCATAACAGCATCCGCCATAAGGCTATGTGTTGTAATCACACCTCTCAAGTTTAAACCGACTCGGCAACGTTAAATTGACATTTGGATGTAATTTTCAGATTTTCCACACCCAACCCTTTGTTAATGGAGATATCAGAGCGTCCGTTCTCTCTAATGATCAATTCGAATTCAGATATGGTGAATTCCGAATCTCAACCGGTCAATTATTGACAATCGATGTTGGGAAATTTGCCAAAACAAAGGAAAGTGATACTGAATTCACAAACTCGTAATATCTGTCTTCACATTGTCTCTGTCCTGAAGAATGAAGCGAAGTGCTTCCGAATACTCGATTAAAAGGAATTCTGTTGCCAAATGTCTTTCGATTATTCCATTAAAAGTGAAAATAATACTGAATAATTGCTTCGCATATCGTCAGCAAATTCTGCAACGTTTAATGATCAAACTTGCCTTTTAAGTGTCCCTAATGATACGTGTGATTAACATAATTTAACAACTTCCGTACTAGGTATGCTCATACTGTCCGAAATTAAACTGAAGAAGGATTTTACAAAGTTGAGTTTGATAGAAAGTGGTTTGATTCCTGCAACACCCTGAAAGTTTTGGCCATTACCAGCAATGCTTATTCATGACGTCATTGATACCCGCTGACGTCACAAATGGTGACACAGGAGTGAGAGGGTGCCTGGATGGGTGGTTGGCACAGCATGAGCGTACCTACTAAGATAGCCCTGTCGAGGTTGAAGTGTGTTTGACCATTTCTCTTTGCTGAAAATTGTCTACCAAATTAATAAATATAAACCCCGAAATACGAGCAATATTTCTTACATCCAGGTCTGTCTTAGGTTCTTCGGTTGGTTCCTCGTCCAAACGCTGAAGATTATAATCGTCTGCTTGTCGTTTCAATTGATTCGTCTTTCTGGACTCGAATTTGTAATTATAGTAAGGACTCCCAAAATTGTCTCCAGAATCCAAATCATATGGCGATATGTAAGCGGTGTCGCCCAGGGATATGGTCAATATTAGAACTAACGCTCCAATCTGCACCTAAAATCCAAATTTAAGTCACAATCTTAAAAAAGCACAGTACAACATATATCACGAATTGAGTTCACAGGGTGGTTCATAATATCCATTTTCTGCGAGTGGCGGTTTGCAGGTAAAAGTGATATGTACATTGTGTAGAGAATTGGACGTGATATTTATAGATCCATTGGTCGATTACTATTCGAACGTGCCAAAAGTTTGCTCAAATTAAATTATTCCAGAAGAGGCAGAAGAGATCCTGGACATTTCACTTCAAATTTATCCGCGTATCGTCAGATTGACGAAAGACCTTACTAAATTCAGGATAAAACTCTATAAAATGTATATCTCACTTTTCCAAAAAACTGCCCAATCATTTTTGAATATTAATCCGCACTTGTATGTCCTACCTTGAAATTCGGTAAGGTCGACTCCATTCCAGATGATTCATGAAACCTTAAACTAAACTAAAACACCCGTTATAGTCTAATTAAATCACTTTCGGCCGATGGTCGGTAACCTTTTGACACCAATTTTACGGAAGTAAACACACAACTTCCACTTGAATTCGCAAATGACTTAAGAAATAATTGAAGGTGGTCTTTTATATGAGAGCCACTCTTTCACAATATTTTAGAGAATCTTAGTACTCACACACAACTCTTCTGACGTCCATTTAACTAATAACGTACACAAATAGAGGGGCTCACACACATGAATGTCTTGTAGTGTTAGCATATTTGCAATTCACCCATCCATTGACTATCATGAACTTAGCCCTGGTCGGATCAATTAAATGTTACGTTGCAGAAGTGTCAGACATGCAGTCATAACATCTGACTAAACTTCAGATCTGTTCCCTTCTAAAAATTCAATCGAAGTGGTCCAGCCCTCTATCTAATTTCACACCCCTCGTAATGGACCTTACCACTTGGTCACACACACGTCGTATTCTTAAAAAAGGTATCGTACGTTAGGTTCACTTCGGATTTGTTTTTGAAATTGGCCGAGATATGTTTTGGATCTGAAATTAGGCTCCAGATTCGAAGATCGGCTTTCTTAAGTGGCAGTTCCATATCGCACATGCTTTTCTGCAATAAGTCCTGGTCGTCATGCGCAGACTCAACAATGTCTGAAATTGGACATGCAAATTAGCTATTGGCGTTATTTTGCAGGTCGGCCCGCATTGCCTAGGCCTTTAGCACAGAGTTTTCGCTGCAGAAGATTTGCAGATCATGTGATGTTAAAACCGTTTTAATAGTTGTAAAACTAAAGACAAAAATTCCCATTATTGCTTGATTTTATGCCCATTATTTTGTGTTGAAAGCAATGTACCAAACTCATCCTTAAAATATTACATTTATTTCCACGTAATCTGATTGCATTCCTTGCAAAAAATTAACGCAAAGTGTGATTTTGAGATAATTGAGGCAAATCAAAATGAAAATCAATTTTTGTTGTAAAGCAGGCGCAAAAATCTCGTGAACATCAACTTTATACACGCAATTTCGTAGTACATGACCTAATATGCTCTACAATAAGGACCACTACTCAGTTATAGCTTGGAGCAAAACAAATCGGGGTAAGATCTACAAGATTGACAAATTCAATTGTCTTGGTCACGAATATGAAAGCTTCATAAGCATTATAATATAATCTTGTTAATCCCCAGTGACAGTGCACGTCATATATCGCTATAATTTTAATGGAATATGGAGGGGTATAGAGATTGGATAACGCTTGAAGAAGGCGTCGTTAAGGTATTATGGTTTATCCGATATCAACTATCCGGAGAATGATGCTTATGTGGGATCCGGATAATATGTTGCAAAGACGACCCGGTTGGCGGTCCTATTAGGATTATAAAAATTTCTCTTACTTTAATACTTCTATAAACTCTCACTTATTTTTTGTAAGGAAGCTAATTATGGACGAAAATTAATTACGAAACGCATGCACTTGAGAACACGACCAAACGGTGGTGTTTAACCATAAGACACCGCACCGGCTTTGTGAAGTTTGACAGACGGTTTGGAGTATGTGTAATGTTCCTATGTTCCTCTCAAGTAATGAAACGGGACAATAATCTCAAGAAATTAAATATTTTGAGAGTCGTGATGTAACAATTTTCCCAATGCACGCATAATACTTGATGTTGAGATTTTTTTCACCGAGAAGAGTCTGTCAGAACCCATGAAGTCTTAAGAAATTGTAAAAACAATGGGAAAGTAAAGTGAGCAAGTGACTTGAGGTCCGTTCATTAATAACAGAAAAAAACACACCATAATGTGCCACGTCGTACATTACCGATTCTTGGGTGGACGGACGTGCGCGGATCAACAGTGAATGTAAATCACCAGTATGTACAGGGTGGTTCTTATCAATTCTAAATCAAGTTCATTAATTTTAAAAAACGAAAGTATGTGTATATAGTATAGAAAGTATGTATATAGGAGCGGAACACTTCTCAAAAAAAGTGAACGGAAGTAGATGCATTCATGCGTATGACCCCAGGAATTTCCTACTGAAATTGCTTACAGTATTGTGATGTTTAAAATTTTAGAATTCTGTAAATAGATTTTGTTACTAGAATTTTATGAGGAATCCAAATATGAATGATTTAGGTCAATACTACCATCCTGACAGAAGTTGTAAGGTCCGGAATATTCTTATGGCGAATGTGTGTCTGATCAATTTTTGGAAAAGTGTTCACTTCCTATTCGGATACGTCGAATTTAGGTACAGCCAGCATTCTCTTGATTGGAATCACTATGTACCGTACCTCTCAGCTCTTTGGCATCCGCCATGTACCTAAAATGACGAACCACCCTATATAATAATTGTATTTATTCTTCACAGCGATGATGATCTGAGATTTTCGATGAGATGGATGACCAAAGGAATAATAAGAACAGAAGTCGTGATTGTGGGAGAGAAATGATGAATGGAATTTCATTCATTGGACTCAATGATCGAGAAAATGACGAACCCATCCCCATAAATCTCACACATCACAACAATCCAATCCAATCCCATTTTCCCTTTCTGAATACTAAAATCCAACAACAACAACAATAATAATCAGTCGTACTTCGCACATATTTCATTCAACTCTGGTCACAGTCACAAGGAAACATTTCTTCATGTAAAATTACAATCGTTTCAAAAAGTATACTGTCCGGATCATACCGACATGCTCACAAATAAAATTTTGGTCCGCTGCTAGAAACTTTAAACTCTTCCTGAACAGATGATAGGCTTACCCAGTAATTAAGCGTTGTCAAGTAACTATAAATCTATTTTACATGTGGAATACGACCCTCGTGACTAATCCATCGATTGCATCCCTATTCTTAAAGCTCAGTGATTCATTTTTCATGACATCAACAAAACAACGCAACGCCAGACGTGCCCAAGCCCACCTACAAATGAAAGGAAAAAGTCACGTCCTCTATCATCTACCATGAGCAAATAGTAGTCATTATTGACAATTACTGACTTCTTAACGTCGGCCCGCACCTCGTTCATAAAATTAATCTTAATTAATACCACTGCTCTGATATCATAAAAAAAGGTAGGGACGTACTGTATTTCTTAACCCAACCATAGCCTTCCAATGTACCCACCAATTTATTTTATTTATGCGGCTAACGAGGTAAATAATTAATCGATTTTTTTGATTCTCTATCTGAAGAAGGTTTGAGCAATTTTTTATATTGATTCACGATTGACCGATTGGGATTACGTGGTTGCTCCTTGCTGCCGTTAGTAATACAGCGTAATACATTTTAAATATTGACCTCATCCATTTTCCGTTTACAAACCGACGGGGTCAACAATAATTAAAGATATTTAATGACTTTTAGTGACATGATTATCAATTATGCGCCTCCGACGAATTACAGCATTCGTTGACTTTGGCCTCTGACACATTTGATTCCATATCCATACCAATAAGGAATTGAAAATTAGTTGCATCTATATCTAACACCTGAAAATAGAGGTCATGGATATTTTGATTGAATGCCGATTTTTATTTTTATTTTTTCCAGTGCAGATCAATTTAAATTAAAAAAATATTTTAATCATGACCGAAGTGAAATAAAATAAATATTGGCACTGAAGTTTTGATGAATCTTGTTATTCGTCGGGGGCGCAAAATTATTGATACAAATGTTTGAGTTATCGGTCACCATAAATTGTACCGTAATATTAATACGAATGTGCAATTGAACTTCTTAATTCGTTCAAGATATTTGTGAAAATAATATTAATTTCGATAGTTACATGGTTATATTTATAAAGCCAGGTAATTGTAATTGTTGACTCCTACACGACAACCATCTTAAGTTCGCTAAATATTTTATGCAATTATTTCATGAATGTAGAGTACATTGTACATTCACTGAATTTCACTACAAATGAAGCTACAATTTATATCATCCATTGAATGTATTGCTAAGTAATCAATCGGCATTGTCACTTCAACTCACTACTGCATTTTATCCGTCCTATTCTAATGATACCACTACCGTAGCAGACAGACACCTAATGAGTCTTGATGGACTGGCGGACACTCATCAAAATACATATGTCCGAATATCGCAAGAATTGAACTTACTTTGTATTTAGGTTTGTAGAGTACCGACAAAACTACTGTATGTATATATGTACTCGTTAGTAACATTGAATGACTTGCATTTCTCTAAATTACGAATGCGTAAGACGTTTTTGGGCAAAAATGAGAGAAGTGTTTAATTAATTGGATTGCCATCCAAGCCGTGTATGTATGTGTTATGTCAGTTGGTGACCCTTGAAGCCAAGCCATTTTATTCGGAAATATTAAAAATGAGGCCAGGAATTTGATGCGCCGCTTGTGTGGTATGAAATGGTGGGCGTAAATATTTTTTGAAAATGGCCCTTGTCTTGAAGATGACAACGCTCCATTCAATATTTATGCTCGTCATGTCAAGCGAAAGGAATTTTTGCCAATGTGAATCAATCCTTACGTTGACAGTTTGACATGAAGTGGCGTAATATGCAATGCAATCCCAATCCTCCAGGTTAGAATTGGCAAATCCACATTAAGTACTGTATAGAGATGATGAATATGACTAATGCCAATGCATTGCGAATTTTATTTTAACATTATATTGTATTCTGATATACTGGTGGACACACGTATACGACTTGCAAACTTTATTTTAGTAGCGTGGGTTCATATTCGATTCAAATTTAAGTGTATAGCGAGAGACGGCATTTAAGTACTACCCGAATTAAGTACGTGCTTATTTAAGATCTGCGTATATTAGATGCATATGAGCGGCAGGACGGCAAAATGAATCTTAATAAATAATTATTCTTAGTTAAAACTGTAAAAGGTGAATCTACAAGGCATAATTTGACAACTCTCCTACTAGGAAAGCTCATATATGCGTCCAAAGAAAATAATGATAGAGAATTTTCCAAAAGGATACCACATACACCATATGGAAAACTGTACGCCTTTGAAATTAGTTAGATTTTTAGTATGTCGTAGTCCTTGACATCCTGAATAGCTTTTGTGAAGGTCCTACCCCCAATAGTCTAAGCGTTCGGCCACTAGAAATACATAGGTGAACATGTCCGATGAGGCCGAGTGAAAACCAAAGTACAAGTCACTGTACGCCATCGCACATGCCCTCCTGTGTATTTCTAGCGGCCAAAGGTTTAGACTTTTTGGGGTAGGATTTTCGCAAAAGTTGTTCGGGATGCCAAGGACTACAACATATAAAAAATGAAATAAATTCCAAAGGCGTACATTTTTCCATAAGGCGTATGCCGAATCCTTTGTGTCCCGAAGAGAGTTGTTTGAACCTGAAAGTTGAATTCATACTAGTACAATGCTTTGTCATGACGCCATTGACCCGCTGACGTCATTATTGGTGACACTAGAGAAATAGAACCAACATAAGCGTAGTGGCGAGGGTAATGAAGTAATAAACCGGATTGTGTTTGTTTAAACGGTTCGAGCATATAAACGTTTTCCACCCCGGCTGGGGTTTCTTTTATTAAAAAAAATACTTACGATTAGTTGTGTAGGAATGAAATTGGACTACATTCATTTAACGTAATCTTTTTAATTAATTGCCTCAGGTGTGCCGTGGATGAGTTTGTCTGCATCACCACGTACACACTTAATTACTAATTACTTTCATTAGCTCTGGCTGCCTGTGAAACAACTAATTAATATAAAGAATGCCGGCTGCCCGTTAAAGTAGTTCGTTCTATTTGACGGACACGCACGTTCTCACACTCGCTCTCAACTTTCTTATCCGGAATCAACGGTAGACAGTTGAATAGAAGTGCAATCTTTGCGGAATTGGGTAACTTTGACAGATTTTGGAAAGGTAAATACTAATTAGGTTTTGTGTGATTTAAGAAGTAAATGGTAAAATGGTATATAACCTTGCAGGCAACTTCCGCTTTGGAAATGAATCGTATAATGTATTACTTGGCTTAGTACAAATATGTATGTATAACTTTTACTTTTAAATTAATTGAAACACCGGCAATTGCTTCGTATAGACAAATGCAATTTTGAGCGCAGTTAAAGCTATTGTTATCGTCATTTAAACTTCAGTTCAAATTCTTGTCTTATCAACTTCACAAATTTCTGGCTCGTAGGTCTGAATTGATATCAGCGAGGTGACTCTTCTTAGAAGTTACTCTAGAGGCCCCATCGACCCAGATAATTAAACAAAAATCTTTGAGGACCTAGTTGCACTCGAACACCCAGCCACACAGGGAATTGGGAAGTGGACTGACCAGGAATTGAATATAGAATCTGACGGATTAAGGCGAGAATTTACTACGCTGTGTATACGTATTAAGGGCATTGCGTAAATGATAGTCCATTTTTTTTATCCCTGGCCATATTTCCGAATCTGAATCTGAAAAACGCGTACAAGATTTTTTATTTGATTAAAGAAAGTGTTCATTTGCTGGAAAGTCCACAATATTGATAAAATTTTAGCAAATGCACATGACTTGTACATTTCTAAACAGAATGTTATCATAATATAATCGATTTTGGTAAAACGCATCCACCCACACCTATTAGAAAATTAGAATGGTCAGTTTTCGTCGTAATGCACTTATTTCCTGAGGTGGACTCGGAATTTGAACTATAACAAGCTTTACTTGTTTGCATAGACATTCGTCAGAACTTGTTTGCAAATATTTTCATCTGACAGTGACGACCTTACCCAGTAAACTGTCCAAACTGAATAATTTGTTTCCCAAACCACGCACGGGGTCAATTTTCCGGTTTCGCCGCCATAAGGTACATCCGTTTAGCATTCTCTGGTAAGGTAAATAGACATCATCGCGTATTTTTGTAGAGGGGGCTGCCTCCATGAAATGTACCCTTATAAATGTGACGACGAAACAAAAAGTTACAAGATTTAGATTAGAGAAAACCGTTGATACCACAGAGGTCTACCCGAGAGATCGAACCCTCACCTTTGTAATATTCGACCATGCATTTCCTGCTCAGATTACCAGTTGGTTCGACGACAGACTGTCATTCATAGTCTTGTATTTCAAATCTGTATTAAATATGTCAGCAATTAATTGACACAATAATTTCCAATGAGAATTTGCACTACGTGTGAGGTCCTTACAAAAATATGCCCTAATTGATTGAGGAGAGAGAGAATTCCTTCTAATAGTTTGAAATAAACTAATATTATTCTTGAAATGTTTTAATTGTGTTATTGTTAGCAGATCTTCATGCTTATGCTTGTAATGAATTAATGGCTATTAAATTCGCATAAATTTTGCACAGTATTCCCACATTATACTATACGCGTATCGTGTATGTCCATACATAGTCACAGTCACATATAGTATGTCGACCAATTCCCCCGCAAAAAAGAGTTTGGCCATTTATTTGGATTTGTCATGGTTGTCAAATATCACCCAACGTATACAATACAAACTTTCCATTCTTATCCTCCTCACAATTACTTGGTTGACATTAAAATATGGACTTGGCCTGATACTATTATCAAAGAACCGACACCCGAAAGGGATAACCTAGGAAAGCATGTGTCTGTCCATTATATTTGAGTTAAATGATGATGATGTGGACACAAATCCCAAATAGAAAATTCCATGTCACGCCCTACCCGCATGGTAACACTTCCGTTTTCATTCGACTTATATTTATTAAGAATGAATGACGTTTTGCGTTTGTCGGCACCTTAGGTGAACAAACCTATAATAGGAGACCTTGACAGGAACTGAAATAGAATTTGACGCCTTTATATTTTGCCGAAAAATATTCAGTGCAATTTCTGAATTTGTCCTGATAAAATCAGTTAGGACTTTGTCGAAAAAAATGTATAATAGAACTTGTGTTTGTGTGGTCTATTATGTGTGAATACACTTCCGAACACACAGGACGATTAAAATCAACAAATAATAATAAATGGTGAAGATCTATGATTCAAAATTCCCAATTTGTGTTCACTACATCTGCATTTTAATTTTAATTATCAAGGATTTGAAGGTCACAACGTCAGATACATCACAAATTAATAATAACTTTACTTTGACAATGAGAACCTTGCAAGTGTTTCTAAAATTAAATAACCAATTTCGTGACCTCGTCATTGTTTTGCCCAAAAAAAATTTAATTTCAGTTCCTCTGGAAAATGTTAGATTTGATCAGAAAACTGTGTTCATGTCTATTGAATCATACTTTGATGTCACGCGTACTAACGAAATTGTAAAACGTGTTAGCAGGGCGAATAAAATGCACGGAGGGAATACATTGGTCGTGTTTCTTCATGATTGTGCTCAAGTGGTAATGATTGATTAGTTATTCAATTGTGACTTTATACAAATTATATTACTGATTTTAATGTGGAGAATTATTGAAATGTAAAACTCGGATCACAAATAATAATCATAATATTGTAGTATAGCATACATCACATTATCACCTAGTTTTATATATTAATATTTAGTCAAATAAAAGAAAGCCGCGCTGACGTTAAGGCAAAAAGTAGGATATTGGATTTTAGATATGTCATAGCCTTTGACCTACTGAGCAACTTTTTCGAAACACTACCGTTTGACCAGCATTTATTTATTCGGGGTAAGACACTCACAAAAGTTGTTCCAGAAGTCAATGGCTGCAACATATCTAAAATGAAGCGCCCACTTTTTGCCTTAAGGATTAATTATGTGGTTAAGCAGATCGAATTATGTTTCACCACTAGAAAATACGGCTCGTATTGTGATATCAGAAAACATCCCCGACGACAATTTTGCGTTATACTCGTATCCGGATCTGAGTTTTGCATTTGCAATCCATTTTTTGTAATACACAGATTTTACTTTTGTTTGATTTTTGAGATCAAATTAGCCCAAGCCGTCCAAACTCAACAAACCGAAGTATTATTCAAAACTGCTGTCTGGTTAATAATTTCTAACTCCTGCACATTTTCTAAACGTTTGAGCAGTAATTTTTCAAAATCTTGGTTCTTGACTGGCGTACTCAACGCGCAGGCTGGAATCGTTGACGTTTATGAAAACTATCGGTATGTCAGTAAACAAATTAAAAGCTCGATTGGAAGTAATTATTTATAAACCGCCTATTTTTCAAAACAGGCCAGCCAAACAGCATCAATTCATTTCAAACTTCAAGTATTCTTTAGACGCTACAAATATTTTGCCCGGAAATTGCAACTGTGATATGGAGACATATTTCCAAGTAATGTCGTCAGAGAGGACGCGTTCGAACTTCCACAAACTTCCATTTAGAATTGCTGCTGTGGTAAATTGAAATCATATATTAACGGCCATGCCTATTAATTACACACGGTCTCAAAAACAACCGTAGCCCTTGCTAACCTCTTGAGGTCGCATTCTGAGAAGCATTGAAACAATACAAGGACAATACCTCTAATTCGGTAAATACTGTAATTCAGATGGACCTAGCATTTGCTTTTGACACAAACATAACTAAAATTCAGGCTGGTAATACAAGTATTTATGAGTACCATGAGAGTCTTGGAATAGAAGTCTTAAAAGCCTTGGAGTACACAATGAACTTCACGTGAGTACTTTTTATATGTACATTTGAGTTGACGTAGTGATTAGTAATTAGTGATGCAAGGAGCATCACCATATGTCAACACTGAAAGTGATTGTGATGACTCATACATAGGATAGATCTTCGGGTGACAGATGCCTGGGGTCATTTGGTCAACAATTCTACATGGGTTGGAATGATACAACTACTTCTTGAAGATGAAGCAGATATGGCCATTAGTTCCACAGCATCACTCCCATTTCGACGACAAGTCGTGGATTTTAATATGCCAACTAATGAACTTCGTCTCACAGCATTTTTTCAACAACCAAGATCCATTTCAAAGACCAAAGCTCTAATTGAACCATTTAGTTGGGATTTATGGCTTGCTATTTGTATTTGGTTAATTTTGGCCAGTATGACTATGATCTGTTTACAAAAAACTCTCATGTGGTTTGATTCGGCAAATGCAGAGATTGAGGAACACTTGTGGGATGACGCGGATTGTTTCCAATGGGCTTTGGGAACAATTTGTCTCCAAGGATTTTATAATTTACCCACAGTTGCATGTCTGAGAGTTGTGATTGG
>JAQFYE010000651.1:0-31775 GCA_034694305.1 Protaphorura glebata
TTCCATTCGTTTGATTGATGGCTTGGAAATGTGGATCACCCTCTGGGACAGGAATTGGCCAACATTCAGGGTGAATTGTTTGTTTGGCGTCACACGAATGACAATCCAAAATTGAATTGCTGAATCCTACAGTGGCGACAAGTTAAATTAAACTAAACTGCTTTAATACTTTTTAAATATAATACTGACTTCACCTCGATTCATTGGCGTGTGAGTTAAGTCATGATCCAGGAGCTGGGCATACTGCATAACCATTAACGTGTATCTCTGATGAGGAATGCTAATGTCTCCATGAACTTCTGTAGAAACCAGGCGTGGACTTGGCAAAGGTGAGCCGGACAACGTCTCCAGTCTTGGTACTTGTAAGCCTGCAGGGTAATATATTTAGATATACGGTTCTGTGAATAGTTGAAAATGGTTAACTTAATGTAATCAAACCATCATGGTAGTCGGGAGGCAGGAGTCGCTTGAAGGCCCGAAACGCTTTTCCTTTGTTGGCATCCTGAATATTATTACACCACCCAGTGATAGAACGAAAAATCGTGGTATGGTCACACGGTAAGTCGTGTTCCCCACATTTCTGATTCTTTGGTAACTCTGTCAATGCTGAAATGTCGATATTTGGAAGCTCACTTAGAAATTCCCTAACGTCTCGACTGTGGCTAGCCGAGGCTTCACTGTCCTGCAACTCGACACTGTTCATAAATGTCTTCAATTAGTCCAGCATAATTAAACCGTATCATATACTGTGACTCTAAAACCTGTTATGAGAGATGAATCCATTCAGAAATCGTGCCGTGGCAAACTGAAGGAGGAATGACGTATTTGCAATTTCGATGGCCTGGACTTTTGGTTTGTTGAATCCAAAGGCAGTGCCAGCTGGAGACTGAGGATCGATGTTACGTCCTAGGAAGTTAAATCATCAATTCATTAATTTTTAGTTGTCGATTCCCTTGACATTTAGTTTGACCCTTTAGTTACTTTGCTTCCACAAGTCCATTTCTTGCGTGTGTAGTTGAGTCACGTCCACTCGAGCTTTTCGAATTGCTTCAAGGACTTCAATTGACGGAAGTGTTGGTTGTGGTAGTTCGCTGTACCATTTCTTAAAATCAATTCTCCGAATTGCGTCTCCAGCACAGTGCATCGGTGCATTCCTGCGAGGTCCAAGCCCAGTTAATTTAATAATAAGTTTTTGAATATTCTTGATTCCTTACAAAAATGGATCTCCGCCAAGGAAGACATTCGGTTGAGCTTCACTAACAGCGTTACTATTGTCACAAATAATGCGTGCGAGCGTCACTTTCCGAAGTTCTTGCAACTGCTCTGCAAATGTAATAACGCGTGACTATTGGTAACAATATCGGAGTAGATCCAAAAGATATACGAAAAAGACCATGTAATTTACCCGGGGTGAACGCTGACGGCGGAAGATCGTTCTCATACCAAAAACGGTCGCCATTCCTTAATTTTTGAAACTGAATAGCTAGTAGACATCCGAAAGTTGGTCCTACTACGGCACCCTCTTGCGGATACTCCGACAGTCCCCCAGTGAATAGGTCGATTTCATCCACAGAGCTTTTAAAAATATCAAATAGTTTACAAATACGTAGTGTTTCTTCGAATATCATTGAATGAGATTCACTTGTAAAGTCGACGAAATACAGTGAGCACAGCCTCAGGCATTATATCTTGCAAATCTTCAAATCCGTTTGGTTTACTCAAGCCACATAATTCGCGATAGTAAATATATCCTGGAATGCCATGATCCCTGCCCTGTTGAAGTAGCTGAGCAGCTATATCTAACCCAAATCCTTTTCAATAGACAGAACATATATTTCAAACCTTAAAACTTGGGCAGGTGAAGGACTTAATAATGTCTGGAATTTACCTCCCAGAGGATACTCGAACATTTTATTAGTCATAATACTATTGATGAACTGATCCTCACTCTGAGCCCTACTCTGGAGGAATCCCTGTAAAATTTGATCGAAGGCTCCCTGACGGTACAACACGAAAGGAGCAAAAAATGAGTCCTGAATGCTTTTTTCATCTATTTTCCGCCCAAACTGAGAAGAAACATTTTTAGATGCGATTTTTGCTTAACTACCACATGAGTTATTGTATTAGGAATATAACCTCATCAAACATAGACATCTTGTTGGGCATCAAGGACACGTAAAACCATAAGGCCGCTGTTGCAACTGCATTCATTATTCCAGGATTTGTATTAATATCATAGCCAGAATAATAACCCGTCGTCTGGGGCTTTAACCCATGGCCTGCCATAATTGATTCTCCCAATACAACCGGCAGAAACTCTTTGTAAGTAATGTGCTGAATTTCAGCTACTACAACCCGGCGAGCCTCTTGGAATAAAATTTCGTCCGACCAATGGGGGTTTGTTCTGGACAATTCTCCAGCTACTCGATTGTGCTCACGCACCCAAAGTGTATGCAGACTAGTTAGCGCCAAATGTTCATTCACACGATCGTCTCCAGCCTTGAAGCATCTATTTATAGTTCAGGACAAATATGTATTACTGGTTGATTCCATATTTAACCAGTAATACTATTATTTCCTGTCACCTTAGATTGGAAGGATTAGCTCGGCAATATTTGGTGACACTATCCGAAGGTAGAAGTTCACCACTTTTAGTTGACTGCGTCGTCAATAAACCGCCCTGAAATAGTCTAAGCTCGTCAACTTTTGTCTTTGAATTTCCATATACTTGAGAACCATCTAGAAAACTTGATGCTTGGTTCACTTGTTCTCTTGGTCCTAATGGAATAATTGTCAAAAATCGACGTTTAATTAGCCATCACATAGTTTCCACATTCACTCAATCAGTGGCAATCATTTCCTTACCCAACGTACAACCAACTCTAGGAGCAGTACTGGACCGAACATATTCTTGACACCTATTAGTCAACTGATGATAATAAGGGTCATCAATCGGAAGAAGAATTGGATAGCATTCAGGGTGTAAGTTCTCCTTGTCCACTCCGCAACATTTAATAGGAGCGCCTTGGAAGCCAGACATTTGTGGTGTATGAGCAAGATCATGAGAAACAAATTCTCCCCAAATGGAGGTCAAAGTCATGAGATGAGCATGAGGTCGATCCGAGTCTCTATGAATACTCAGGGAAACAACTCTTGGCGAGGGAAGATTCTTCTGATCAATTGACATCCTTGGCGAACTTACCCCTATTATCGTTTCAAGACAAGTATCATACCAAATATAGTCCCGTGAATTGACATTCACCATAAGCCATGGTCAAAAATACATGGTCAAAAAAGCTTGTCTTCAGCTAAATAATTAAAGCACCTGGACCATAACCAGAAAACAACTGATTGACTTTCATATTAAATATTTTTTGGAAAATATTTTAACAATTAACGTTTATGCATTGAGCATCATTTCTGAAACCGTCAAGCTATTTATTTTAGCCAAATATACATGAGTTCTCATTAATCCCATGGTATTAAAACGGAATGATGTTTGGTTTCACTACGGCTAGAAGTTTACCGGCGAAT
The DNA here is from genome assembly GCA_034694305.1 of Protaphorura glebata. Classification (NCBI taxonomy): domain Eukaryota; kingdom Metazoa; phylum Arthropoda; class Collembola; order Poduromorpha; family Onychiuridae; genus Protaphorura; species Protaphorura glebata. The sequence continues at coordinate 3,535 of JAQFYE010000651.1, forward strand.
GTCAATTATTGGGTGTATCCCCAATACTGTGTCCTTTGCAAGGTCAAGTTACTCGATTACATAACATTTTTGATCTAAATTGATGTAATAATAACTTTATAACAGGTGACTAATAAATATTATATAAGATTTGTACCATCAGCATAGTTAGGCATTAAGTATCTCAGGTATCTTGTATTTGCAATGCCCCATTTTGGGTGCTGAACATTATTACAATGCCCATTGTATGATCTGTAAGTTCTGGGTTGACAGGGGAAATCCACTTTTAAAGAACATTCATCATTCAGCTGGGACTTTCGAATGTCTAAATTTGGCAAAGAATATGCAATTTGCTCACGGGACAGTCCATACCTGAAAGGATAAAATATTGAGAAAAAATAACTCTCAAAGGGTAAAAGGTGAATCATGTAAGAACTCAAACTACTTTCAGGTAGACATAATAATTGACAGCCCTAATTCGGTGGTGTTGCGTTACATAATCTGGGTGTCGGAATTCAGGGCCGGTGATGCCTCATACATGCAGTGCGGACTTGAATATTTAATTTTGGCGTAGGTTGCTATTTTATTCGTGGGATTAATGTGATTCGGGGAAAATTACTACAGTGAAAAATGAATTATTAATCTTGTCAAATTATCGCTGGTTCAGACTAGGTAAATTAATTTTGTGTTAAGACCAACGCGAGTATACAAGGAAACATCAGAGATTGATATCCTCAAGTATAAACCAAGACACGTGGATAATCAGAGAATGTACAGATTAAAAAATTACGCGGGTGCAGTAGAGAAAAGAGATTCCCTTGTGAGAGATGAAAAAACTGCTAATTACCTTTGAGCAATGAAACGAGTAGTTTCTTCTGAGACTAAAGAAATCCTGGAGATATTTCTGGATGTTGGATTTGCTCGATGTGATGCAGCCATAAACCATTCAGCAGAATCGCCAACATGTCTAGCGCCTACACAATAACAATTATTAACAATTAAATCAAGTCAAAATTTGTATAAAATTCATAAATAAGAGTCATGAAGAGGATCACTTGTGATTGGATTAATTTGTATTGACTAATTCTGCCGAAACAGTCGTCATCACAAGGTGAACACGATATCGAACTAGTGGTTAATCAAAATATCGACCGAATAAAAAAGTTGTACATCAAACCTGCATTGTAAATTTGGGCGTGAAATTTATCGAATCTGTGATTGATAACAGTTGCACTCTGTCTTATGACCGTAATTAAATCAGCAGAACTTATATTCGGCACTCCAGATGAACCAGACTGGACTTGACGCTTCCATCTTGTAGAAGTCAATGATTCTGAATTGCTAATTGTATTATTGACAAACCACAAGTACAATATCGCAATGCAATGTGTCCATCTGTAGAAGCAATTTAAAAAAAATTAAATTATAGGTATAGGAGGACAATTTAGAAACAATATTACACTACTGATATAAAATGTCCGTCCATCGGAGAACTAAATTAGCCAGGTAGTATCATTTTGGGGCTGGTGAAATAAACGATAATTATTCCAAATAATCACATTGAATTCTCGGTTTTAACAGCGTTCTGATAAATTGCTGAATCTTGGATGAGTGAGTATTTCCAGTGTCTTTTCCAAAACCGACATGGAAAATTCTGCCTGCATCATTTAACCCGTTATTGGTAATTAGGAAAATGCCACAAATCTGAAATTCCTTAAGGAAGGACTAAGTTAACAAACTCGATATACTTCCGCAAAAAGAGGGGAAATTCATGCGATTATTTACTTGATTTCATATCAATAACCTGACAGTTTCGAAACGATGAGATCCGTGCCATTTTCCTGATTGCATAATAAATTCCAATAATTTTTTAAATAAGTAGCTAATATTGAAATGCTTATAATTCGATTACTAATAAAATAAAAGATTGAAGCCAGACCCTGAGCAAGCATCCCTCGTGAGTCGTCACCCTTTTAAACTGGCCGTATCTATTATCCTCTCATATCTTTCAAATTTGTGGGAGGTTCCACATTAGATTAAAAATGCTTAATTATATGTACAAAAATAGTTTAGAATAATGTATTCAAACCCCACCCACTAAAAGCATCATTGGAATGCCATGGAAAACAATCAGTATTTCTGGAATTTGTCTACACCATTAAGCCTTTGGCTCACGAGTCCCCAACATTTCTGCATTTTGCACATGCAACCTTGTGCCGTTGTGCCCATCCTCGGATATTTACATAATTAATGAACCACCGATTATATTCTTTGCAAATCCCTTAAGCCTAATTAATCCCTAGTTAATTCTTCCGTGTACCAATACCAATACATACAAAAGGCAGGGTGACTCATAATATTGTATGTCACTTTGACACAATCATGTAAAAGACAACGGATCATAGACTACCTTCGACAAATTTCGCCGTACTGTCGTTATCCACATCATGATTTGCGAATTCTAATATTGCAAACAATTTTGGTATGGTGGGACTATGATTGAGTTATTAGATTCTATTGATTACAATTTAAATTCAGACTAAGAAACGATTCACAGTCCATGTAATAATATAATTGATTGATTCTCTCTCCTTCGACCATTCTTATGAGATTATCGATGAATGCAAATGAAATGCAATCTGCAATTTGGTAAGACTTAACGTTTCTCTGTCTCGATTGAAAAGGAAAGTTGAACTTGTACTAAAGTCAAGCCTCATTTGACCGAGTCCAATTGTAGTTTGAAAATGTGCATGACATGAGTTGGGTTGAGTACATAAATAAATGTGTACATGAATTGTCTTATAATGACCGCATTGTAATGTTGAGAGGGTTCTTAGGGCCAGTATGTCACGGTGTACTGTTCCTCCGAGCAAGGATATGAAACGATTCGAACGATTTATAAAAATAATATACTCTTCAAGTATCCTTACACTGGAGCCACCCGAAGTGATAAAAGTCGTATGGTAAAAATGTGAGATGCACACTTTGTAAAAAATTTAAGTACTGTAAATCAAAATAGCTATTGTTGATTGTGGTGTATTATACGAGATGTTGAGCAAACATTAAATTAACACAACCGAGAGCGAAGAGACTGGAAAACTTCCTGCGTACCGGGCGGAGGCGGGCCATCCTGATATCCGGTTCTAATGTAGTTCGAAGTATTTCATGAAATTGTCTTCAACAAAGTTCGTATGAATTCATACGAATCAGGGTGTATCAGCTCAAGTGGCTACATTGTGAGTGTCAAAACATTTTCATGAGTTAGAGGATGCTTGCACTTCTTCATAATCAAGTTCTTCCATCTAATTCAAATACAAAAAATGCAATGCAATTGAATTCGCATGCATGCGAAACAAAATCTAATTTGGTTGTGTTGTGTGGAACAATGGATTGGGACTTATGATTGTGCAAAGTCTTAAAGCCTTTGGCATTGGGTTAAATAAGAGTATGTGCATATATCAAATATTATTGTTGTGTCAATTAAGAGATTTCGTAATTCACTCGCCGCCTCTAATTTTAAGATTGACAACTACCTCTTGATGCCAAAATAATCATAATCGTTTGGGCCAAGCATTATTGTGCATCCGGTTTTGCTGCAATTATTATTTTTAGGTGACTAGGATATAGTTAAGTGTGGTGTTGTTGATGTAGAAATTGGGTTAGGTCGAAAGTCGTAACTTCTCACTTTCTACAATGTGCTACCAGAAGGGTTATTTTTTTAGAACGCAATTTATCAACAGGGGGTTTAAGCACGAGATCCGATAACGGGTTATCAGAGGTAAAGATTAATCAGGTACAGTATAAGCATGCATAGATTCAGAAGACACAAAGATGTCACGTCAAGAGTGTTTGGTAAAATTCTAAATTAAAAGCTATTGCACAGAGAACTTGGAGCCTTCCCACCCTTCTCGTAAAATTTTATTGTGTGTAAAAAATCTTCAAACTTTAGTGCGTACCATAAAATGAACGGGAGAAGTAAACAAAGGTCGTTTCCTCTTGTCATGTTAATTCAAATACGTTTAGAACTCGAGTTAAGTTAAATAACGTGCAGATCGAAAAACATGCTAATTAATTTCTTAAGTTTTAATTTGGAAGGATTTTCCTTTCGTTTCTTCTTTAAGTCTGGTTTTCAAGGTACCTCAAAAATAACATGATTGACTGAGCTGAGCACTAATTAGTACAGACCGAGTAACCCCGAAACTTTAACATACATATAAGTATAGACAAATGTGGAGAGTATGCTTGCAGGATTCGCGAAAGAATTTTACAAAATCAGAATATCATTGGAATAATTACATGTATAATTGTCACGAAGAGATGAGGACAGGACAGATCACTATGTATGGGAGAATACCATTTTTGCAGCATGGAACTTTTTCCATTATTGCCAATAAGTAGCTAAACGCAAACCCAAAAAATAAAAGTAATTTGAAAACGAAAAAAAAACGGAACATTAAAGAAGATTTATTTTTTTAATTTGCACTGACATTATATGAGGGCTGGGTAGATTGAATATGTTCCCACTTCCCACATGACAATTTCATGAAATGAGATAGTAATCGGTGAATTTCGCGTTGAAGAGAAGGAAGGTTGCTACCATGCGTGTGACAATTTATGGCCATCATCTTCATGTAATAGTTCTTTTTTTACAAATGAACATATTATAAAATTCAATAATTTTATGCAGTTTTAGACCGGATATTGTTTTCTATGTAATCCCAAGAGTACAATAGTGGAAAATGATTCCATCGTGGGTTTTTGTGTTTGTCAAGGAAAATAAACAAACAGAAATAGTAAAACAAAGACTGGTGTCTCTGAACGGATTAGAGTTAATTAAATGAATATTTTGATGTTGTGGGAATCGAGAAAGCGTGGGATGCATTCAACGAATACATATGAAATGACCAAATCTGACTATCCGTTCCTCCGTCCGGATGCGGAAGAGTCACAAGAGTCGCGTGGCACAGCAAAAGCAAAACCGTTCCACCGTGAATGCACATTACGTGCGGTGCCAAAATAACCAAATATGATAAGAAAATCTCAAGGTCAATTCACGATATTATTTGACAACACAACAAATAGTATTCCACACATGGCAGACTATGACTGTGAATGTCCGGTAAGAGATATTTAAGTGGTCAACAGAATTATTAAAATGGGGATGCACACATGATTTTTTGCTTATTTATAATTTGTAGTTCAACTGTTTCGACTCTGGAAACAAAGAAATTACAAATTTTTGCGTAAACTGTCAAATGTGAGAATTGTACACATGCATCACAATATATACACTACATATTTCGTTATACATGCTCTGCATAACTTATCTCCACCATATTAAAAATACTCGGTTTTCCACATGGAATCTTCCAAACTCGACAAGAATTGGCAGCGATTCTATCAATCTTATTTTGGGGAATCTACGAGAATATGTTAAACGTCGATGTGGTATTCTGTGAGTCTATTCTTTAATTATGACGCAATAATTGGACCTTCCAAAATTTACGTCTGATCCGAGATTGTTGAAATAAAACATTACTGTGACAGAAGTGAAGCGAATATTCCTAAAGTCCATTGTCCACACAATATAATCTTAAAATACGTCATTGATTCACCAGTAAGTGTTGTAATTCCGACTGTATCTAATCTTAAACTACAACTTAATATAATTTAATTCATTGAATTTAAGTGTCACTTGAAGTGCACACTGAAGGGTTGAGTATTTTCGAAAACGAAGAATGTGTCTTCGGAGAGGAAATCCATTATAGTTTAGTTACGATGCGCCAGTCACTTTGTTAATAGTGTAACTTAATTCGCCGAAATTGACATTTCCCGATTTTTCGTAACGTTCAAACTGATGATGAGAACATATTGATACAAAATATTTCAGAAAGGAGATAGGTAATTCTATTTATTTTAAAAGAATGTAATTCAGATAATTGAAGCATTTCAAGGACGGTCTCTCTGATTTATTCCTTCTCGGGAAAGGAATCATACGTTTTTCTAAGAAGCATCCAATTATTTTAGTCTAAACTCTTTCGTGTATTTAGTAGCCGAATTTGATGAGGACATTGGTCTTAGCAAAACTTTGACATCACACCAATAAGTTTACATCAGTAGGGCCGGTGTTATAGGGAAGGTAAAATACTAAATAAAACTAGTCAGGAAAAGTTCGAACGTTATATGTATAAGAATCACTAACCTGCACATTTTTCAGGCGTTTCCGAACCCTGTTGGGTTAACAGCGGATGAGTTTATTTTCACATTAATTGTAAACTTTTCAGTATACACAAATGTAACAAACCAATTTTTTGTCAGATCGGGAGTGTTACTTTAACGTCTTTGCTTAAAGGACTCGGGAAAAAACATTCACGACTCACATAGTGGTATTTGAGAATAATTCGCTACACTGGTAAAATGTGAGAATGTGACTGATTGTGATGAGCAGTTTGAAGACGGCCTTAACACAACAAATGAAAGGGAAGGTAAGAATTGAGTCGAGTGTGAAAGGGGAGATGTAAAAGGGACAATTATTCACAAATTAATACACGGCTTAATTTCTGAGTGCTGAGATCATACCAAGTCTTGTGAAAATCAAGTTTGCGTGAAAAAATCGGCAGTGCCCTTATATGTCCGTTTCATGCATTACCATTTACTTACAATCAGAAGTGAGTATAAGTGCCCTACGCCAATGTCATTTCAATTACTTCATCAAGGGAATTAAGGATTGAATGCAAAAAGTAACCTGTCTAAGGATATCGGGTTTGGGTAGTGCTCCGCACGAATCCGAATCCGGATTCGAATCCTTCTCGCGTTTTCATAAAATATAATACCGAACACTATTATCGAAGTACTTGCAATTAACTACTCATTCAGAATTCATTATAAAATACGTACCGAATTTGCAATTCCAGCCTACCAGATTCGACATGGTCCAAGAATATGGCATGGTCATTGTCAGATTTTGTTGGTAGATAATAAACATGTTTAGACAATAAATAATTAAATTAAAAATTTTAAGCAAGTCCATTGCAGCATGATGGTATGGTTGGCCCATTCTGTTTCGCTGTGCTGCGGTTCGATTCCTCGGACTTGCACTCCCGATGGCTGCTTTAAAGAGGTTTTCTCCACTGGTTTTTCCTACTACTAGATGGTACCTACGTTGTACGTCTCTATAGGCCAAATGTGAAGTAACCGAAGAATACGCGATGATGTTTGATTCGGCCTCAACGGCTATGTCAATTAATGTGGATGTATTTTTTTTAATTAACAATTTTACTTAAATCATGTTATTGTGAAATACAGAGCCATAAATATTTTGTACCCCAACAGCGACGGCAGCTACCCGTTAAATATTAGGCTAGTAATTTAGCTTGAATTTTCGTTTATGTAATTATTATAACTTTTTTATTAATTTAAAAAAGGAGTATGCGTTATCAATTGAAATTACGAGAATGTAGAGTTTAATTGAAATACGAATCCAGAGTCGAATCCGACTTTTGCGCATTCGACGGTACGAATTTGAATCCGGCTTTAACCGGATTTAGCGAATCAGAATCCGAATCCGAACAAATCCGGATTCGTGCGGAGCACTAGGTTTGGGTGACAAAATTTTTGAAGTGATCCTGCCTTAAAACACAGGGTCGGACGTCTCAGTCAAGTAGTCAGGGCATGCATGGAAAATCTTCCAGGAGGGCCAAAGGTCCTTCGGGTAAGATTCCGTCCTTTAGTATTACGGCAATTACGGGCACCTGGGTAAGATTTCTTACCCTAATGCCCGTAATAGTTAAGGATACGGGTAAGAATTTTTTCCTTTGGAAGATTTTCCATGCATGAGTCAGGGAAATGTATTACTCACTCTATCAAAGTTTCGGTACAGAAATTGATCGAGATAGACAATATCGTGTTTTCTGGAGTAGCGAAGGAAATTCTAAAACGAAAAATGTAATACTCTTGTCAAATTTAGTTTAAAAGGAATTAACAACCAGTTACATACATCAAATCACACTGAACCTGAATTGGCAAATGCTTCGTGAGATCGTTAGGTTGAGAATAAGAGAATATGTCTAACCGATGTCGGAAATAGCAGAGGAAAAAACTCTCACCTGCTGTAGGCGAAATGCTGTAAATGAGGAACACAACTAACTTGTACTAATGAGAATAAGTGCAGCTAAACCAGAATGTAAGTTCATCCAGAAAATGTTGAGTGACATTTTAATATTCAAATTTCAAACAGTTCGCGAGAATGAGACTAATATCAAAATGAGTCTGAACAAATGTATTTGCTTTCATAACTATGTTCAAATAAATATAAACCTTCCAAAAAGGCCAAAATATTAATTGAGAACACATATTAACTTAAGTAGTCGAACACAACACTGAAGGAAAAACGATTTTCCCTATATTTGAGATATGATCAAGTAATATTGACGAAACTATTAATGATCTAGATTTGAACGTTTAGTACTAACATTTTCTTAATACATTTTCGAGCTTCAGCTGAAAGAATAATTGAAAAGAACAAACTCTCTGGACAAAAAATTCGAAAAAATACTAAAACATTAAAAGGCATTTTTAGCACATCGTCAGTTTCACATATAAATACATTCAATTCGTATATAACTCAAATAACTTTGTGAATAATATTGTTCGAGATATATTATTTTAACTGATAACATCTCATTAAATTCTCTCTTAACCAGACAAAAAAAAGTATAGTGAGAAGACCATATAGGCGATAGATAAAGCTTGTCAATCAATATATGTAAAAAAAAGAACTTTATGTACAATGTCAAGAATTATTTCCAATTCCAATAGTGAAAAGTGTGGTGATAACTATAAACGAAATTTACGAGATCCACCATTAAAACATTCCTCCCGCAGGACTTGAGCTCGACAACCGGTCACGTTCTACTCGCTACCACATAAAAATAATTATATCTTTATCACTTGTCCGGTGTGGAGATAATTATATATTATCTTACTCTTTCGAATCACATACTCACAAATCAATCTTTCTTTGTTGGTAACTCAACCATTTTCTGACTGGTTTCAACATCCGTTTTCCGTTCAACAGGTTCAAGTTTCGGAACTATGAGTATAGTGTTCGGATTTTGAACTGCAGGACCCTGTTGTGGAACACCTTCCAGGGGAAGTGGAACTGAAACCGTTGGTACGGGCTGTACAGCCTTCGCCCGATTTGCTTCTGCAGCCAGGCGTCTTTGGTTAGCACTAACAAAAGCATTCACTTGTCGACTAAAGCCATCAGCTCCGAGGGTTTCGTTGTCCCTCAGCACAGATGATTTGTCAATCTCGTCCGTAAAATTCATAACATGATCCATAGCAGCCGTGGCTCTGTGGACGTTCAGACAATGCAAGTCTGTTCGATTGACGTTCTTTTCACGCATTCTCACAGCACAATTTAAAATATTCATAAGTGTTGTCTCCGGGGCTCTCGTTTCATAAAAAGCGAAATGTCTTAGGATTCTGGTAACACGATACTCCAGCACTTGTAGGGGCAAATGTGACACTACCTTATTATCGGTAGCCAAAAGGTGCTGTATTAACACTAGTGTAATAAAATATGATGCTAGCGTTTCTATCGACACCTTCCGGTTCAGTTTCTCTGCTTTTGCCTCATCAGTTGTCATTTTTTCACCTCTGAGGGTCATTGAAATAACGGCAGTGTCTACTTTCTCAAACATATTACGCACGATTTGTAGAACTGCTTTAACGTCATTCCCATGGATGTTAAGAGGAACTTCCGTCGCGGACGTAGTACTCCATTCAATAAGAACACCCATGCCAGTGGTTATAGTTTCGTTTATCCCATTCACAGTATTAGACATATCAGTCCCGCCGCAACACTTCTTCATGAGATTTGCGATCGAAGGGGCAAGATTGCCCGAACTGTTCTCACAAGCATGGCTGCTGCTCTGATCAATACCACTCTGACTTGCCTCCACCGTAAAACTACTTCCGACCGATGGTGTAGGCTCCGGTGTACTCTCGTATGAGTCTTTAACTACGTGATTGCTATCGTTATTGAGGACGGTAGTGGTAGAACTATTCCCGACGGATGCTGTGAAGTCAGACTTATCAGAGTCGTTCTGAGCTGGATTACTATTATTGTTACTTAGGCCTGCCGGGATGAATGATTTGGTAACGTCATCAGATTCTGTACTTCTTTGTTGACTACAAATTTGACTTGGGTCTTGGCCCGATTCTCCTTTTTGAGATGTTTGACAACTCAGGCTTTCGGAGATACGAACCGGATGAGATTCTTCTTTGACTTCTGAAGTTTGCAGAACATCTGAAGTCGGGTGCTGAGATTTGACAGACACCTTTTCTGTTACGGCGGTGGTCGTCACGGAGTCTCCACTAATTGACACAGAAATCTGACTGCTAGTTGACAGTACAGAAGGATTACAACTATTAACAGTGGTTTCCGCAGAGTCGGGCGTAGCTACATAGTCGGCAGTTTTCGTAACTATAGACGACGTATATTGCACATTTGAGACATTAGCTGAGAATCGGGAGCTTGTCCGCAGCAAGGGCGTCGGTGTGAGATTTATCGTACTTTGTCTACCGGACGAAATTGTCACTCCGGCCGAATTCCGTTTAGTAGTTTCGCGGGTGACACCCAATACCAGTTCTTCCTCTTGATTAAAACATTCGCTAAGATCAAATAAGTCCTTCCTAATAGAAATCTGGAGTCCACCTTCTGAACCTTCGAAGTCATCGCCAGCTAGAGTTGACTCATCTATCTTGTCATTACCGGTATCTCTAATTGCCGGATGACCTCCCACGTCATGACTTGGTGGGGCTACACTGTTATGTTCTCCATTTAGCTTTCCAACATCCGATGTTATTCTTGGCGTTGCGGAGGGAATATTCGAAGATAGCCAACTTGTCTTGTCTGACTCAACCAAAATCGTAGAATCTTCAAGGCCGGGGATTACACAGCTTTCTCGAGTTACCAATCCGATTTCAGTTTCCCCATGAGATTTAACTGATTCAACCGGGCCAGATACATCCTCCGTGGTTTCAACTACAACGCAATTAGTTTCGGCTACCTCTAGAAGTTTTGTAAGATCGTTATCAACAGGTGAAGGGCCAATTTCTTCGGTAACCAGTATAACGTGATGTGGTTGTCTGCGACTGGACTTAGTGTGCACATCATCTCCTACATTGGTTGGATGATTCTTAAGACTTTTATCCAGACGTGGCTTTTTCGCTACTGGCTCATAATCTTTGTGGGCAATACTCACAACCGTCACAACGTCTATTCCAGTTCCCCGGGGGACTGCAGTGTGTCTAGTGCTGGTCGAATTATTGCTACGCACGTGTTTGGCGGAAGTTGTTTGTGCCGGTTTGGCAGTAACAACCTTGGCGGCTATATTACTATTCGCAACACGAGCTGTTCTCTCTTTCGCCGCATGAACCTGTCTCGCCTCGGGAATGACATGAGAATCCTTCGAAGTTAGAGACACCGTATTTCCAGCCGAATTAGCTCCAGTTGAATCAGTCATGTGGGCTTTACTCGATTTTGTAGAACATTTCCCCGTTGTTTTAGTTGCACTAACTCTTGAGCCATTGGTTAATTCACCTAACCCACTGGACGTACCAGAATGCGACCTCCTCTTACTAGACTGCACTTGTTCAAAGTCATGCGTTATTGTACTGTTCTTCGCTTCCTTCGAATTAGTCGAAATAGTGGTCTCAGAAGAATGTCTAACGCGGTCGGCTGGCGGCTCGACTTCTGGACTTGCTATTGCAGCGGAAGGACGACGAGATGCAGGTAGTTTAGCGGGACGCGAAGTTCGAACACCACAACCAGTAACTGTCTCAGAAAGGTTAGATGTAGATGCTCCACGATGTCTCGTGTGAGAAGTGCTCTGTAATTTTCCACTCGTTTTGGAGTTGGAACAATCCTTTCTCTTGCTGTCACTTGATGGTTCGTGGTACTCCTTTCTCTTGTTGTCTGATGGTTCGTGGTACTCCTTTCTCTTGTTGTTACTTGATGGTTCGTGGTACTCCTTCTTCTTATCACTTGAAGGCACGTAGTAGTCCTTCTTGTTGTCACTTATTCGTACGTGACATGACTTCGAACTCGACTGATGGTGATTATTTGAATAATGATCCCTATCACTCCCTCCCTCTTCATGATGTCTCTTTCGAGCGTAGTCAGCTTTTGACTGGGGTCTGGAGTCTCGCGAGCGAGACCTTGACCTGTTGGAGTAATCCCGTCGTTCACTTGAGAGACCGTCACGATTTGCATTCTCGTGCGATCTAGATCGCGACCTGGATTTCGAACAACTGCTTGGTGACTTCGACGATTGGAGCGGAGAAGCAGATTCCTCGTACTGGTGGTCACTCGATTTATGACCGGGAGAAGGATTGTTAGTAGCAGTGTCCGTTGTCGTGGCATAAGCATTGTCGGCATTGTGTGAATCTCTTCCCATATCTTGCTCAGAATCAACACTGCTCTTGCTTACGTAGTGATTAACCAGTCCCGATAGAGGATCTAGATCAATGAAAACAAAACAGTTAAACGCAAAACACCTGAACCTGGGAAATATTAAACCAGATCGGTTTGTAGAAATAGACTAATTTTGTTTTATCGAAAACGTTTGAACATGAAAAGTTATAATTTAAAGACTGGACTTTATAGACTTTGGTCTTTTATCCTTGGAAACTTGACATTTTGGGCGCAACTTTTGAACGGATTTTCCATTCTGATTCACACTTGAATGGAACAATTTTTATTTTTACATTGAAAATTCTTCAAACAAAATATTTTGCTAAAGCTAATAGTCGTAAATACTAGTCCAGCCTAACTAATAGCGTTGTTATTACTTAAAACATTGGAGCAAACATTGTCCGGACAGGAGGATTCGAACCCGTTCCAGTCACGTGTGTTGATTTGCGCAGTGAGAAAAGATCAGAGTCAATTTGAGACCCTAAGGGACTGTTTATAGAAAGTGGTGAATTGAACGCGTTCTAGTAAAAGTACCATTCAAACCTGTTGAACTAAGGTTGCGTATACATTTAACACATAATACGGAATATGATTTCTGAACCAATAGTTTTTAATTCGTATTACATTTAAAACTATCGGAAGAAACGAACTAATCATTTTAACAACCTTGAGAATATCTTAATATCTTCACCTAAATCTCTGCACTACACTGCTTTCATTCATAATTGCCTACTCTTAACTTTTATTCCATGTAGCGCGTATAACCAAATACGGTTAAGAGTAAGTATTTTCAGAAGTGAGTAGAATTAAATTAAAGTCAAGCTCAATAAAAGTAAACCAGTTTATGTGACAGTACAACATGTTTAAAATTATTAATTATGTGCGTTACCTTGAATAATTCCGTAAAGTCGGTTACTCAGTGGAGACAACGGGCCGGGAGGAGGCCTGGGATGATTCGTTGATCGAGGAGGTAAATATGCCCCTGCTGGGGACGACTGCGTTAATATTAGAGCACCATGGTTTGCAATTGGCGATGTCGGTTGTGTGACCATCCGCCGATTTTCGTGTAAATCAAATACAGTCGGGAGTGGATTATCGGGTAACGGAACGTGAAATCCTTCTGCAGCACTCCGTTCACCGGATTGTCTATGATCAGAATTTGGTGAGATAGTAGCACCTACCCGTAATCTTGAATCCGACTGATAAGGAGGTCTATTTCGATTGAGACGGGGATCACGTGAATTAACAAGGCTATGGTGAACAGAGACAGAAATGAATGCATTAAAACAAAGAACTTCAGTGAAATATTTTGATTTGGTTATTAATGGCTTACGGATTAGGATCGTGTCCATAATTTTGGATATACGGATTATTTGGGAAACTCCTATGTGAATCGTAAGTACTTGACGGATGCGGCACCGGCTGAGGAGTCACGATCGGTAGATGAAATCCGATCGGTGCTGGAACTGGTTGTGGTTGTCTCACCTGTGTTAATAAATAATACACTCTAAATCTCAATTTCATTGATTAATTCGTGTTCACATGGACAGTAGCACTAAAATTGTTTAAATATAGTATCATATTGTATAGTCTGATAGTCTTATTCAAGGAGTATTCATATATGTATAGTGGTCTTTTCTCTCTGAGGAGTACTCGATAATTGTTGACAAAAAAACAAATAATTTCTTTTTCGGATTGGGACAAAATGTAATACTAAGTCCCATTAGGTTGGCAGTTAGCCTTATAATGTAGTGTGTGTAGTTCGGGAGAAAGTGAAAAAAAAATGCAATTTTAGTTTCGAGAGATCAGATCGAGGACTCCGAATGAACTAAAGACTGAAAGACCTCGGTCTTGGCCGTGGTCTTGTCTTAATTCTTCCAATTCTTGTTTGCTGATGATTTGACGATGATAATACTAATTACACCTCACCACTGTGACAATTGGTTAGACAGTCAGACCGAAAACAATATGGTTTAAAATAAAATGGTGTACTACCTGAAATAGTTATTTCGTTAGAAGTACAAACCTTAATCAGGACGGCTAATTTATTATATTTTATACGTTTTTAAACCGTGGAAGTGCACGTTGAGGTTCCGCCACTACGTCCTAAACCTGAGGCATTGGCTCATGGATTTCGGAAATATTCCACATCTCCGAATTATTCAAATGGCGACCAATTTGCCTCCCAAATCAAAATAAAAAGGCACAGAAAAAATGGAAGACTAAATACTACGGGCGCGTCCGAACTCTGTAATAGCGCAATGAACTATTTCCTTCCGAGTGTTCGGAGGTCTGGACACTGACTGATAGTAATGAAATGAACAGTCAAATTCAAATTTACCGAAACGTTGAAGAATGGATTTATTAACTGCCCGGCCTCCGGAGTTGGGTGTTGGGTGACCTTCTCCATCACACGTCTCACCGCTTTGTGATTGTAATCATAAACGACTCTGCGGAAGGTCAAAAGAAAAATTAGGTAATTATAAATTTCAAGTTCACCTAAACCTTTAGACGTATGAAAAGTTTACGGACGAACACAGGCAGTAATTTAATCGTTCTTGTGACGTTTGCAATGTTTTCCTCGTGTCAGGGGCCTTATTATTATACATATTAGGAAAGGAAACTTTGGAGGACTCAGGGCCCCTGAGTCAACCTGAAGTCCGAGTCTGAATGGTGGTAGATAACCCCCAAAGTTTCCTTTCCGAATTACCGGTATTAATCAATAGCGGAGTGAGAGCCTAAACGTGAAATGTCTCAGGTGAATTTACTTGGAATTCTAGGATGAAGACCAGCACTAGATTAACTCTAAATGTCTCCAAAACTGAACATTTTAGCTCACTCACTCACACTCACTCACACGCGGGAACTTGTCACATGTTGTACCTACCTATAAAGTTAATTCCAAATAAATTCGCTTCCCCCTTTCAGTATAATCAAACGTATAGGGTGGTGCGGAACTTTTATACCCATCTCTTAGACGGTATGGTCCGAAGAAGTCTGACGAGCGAGAGCGAACAACTTCCATTTTTCATACCAATTGTATTTCCCCTGAATGAAATCCTTCGTCTTAAATTTTAAACATCCGTGACGTCGATTTATTTGACATAGTAGTTGTTACATTTCACCCTTGGTTCTTGTCTCTAATAGGAATAGGATTATTCATCAAAATCTAATGAATGCTTTGCTTACCTATTACTCTCATCATCCCAATCCGACATCTCAAACAAGTGAGGGACGGAGCACGCGGTAGGGACGGGAACGTATAATGTATGTCAAATGTATAACAAGCCAAAAATAGGTCGGGATGTAAAAGTTATGTTTTCACGATCACTGAATATTGTTAAATTATCATGAATTAAGAAGAACGTGCGTTTTCTACAATGAAAGACTACAAAAAAGTCAGAATATTTGAAGAGGACTGAATGGAGTTTTTCTACACTCTAGAAGAAAAAAAAGAAGAGATGTTTGAGGAAGTGAAGTCCGTCGTTATCTGAGTCTTTTTCACTCTGGTCCACGTCTAGACACTATCTCTTCCACAACACAGCAAAACCACGCTCGGACTCCCAGCCTTCCTTCTTTTCCTCTGTCTTCTCTTTTCCCTCTCTTTCTTCCCTTTTTTTTTACCTCGCATCGGACCGACCAGAAAATATCCAAATACTACCCGGACTCACACATGGGCACTTCCCCCTCCATTCCTTTCCACAAAATTTAAAGTCCACAAATTATGTCCGGAAGCGCAAAACAAATTTTTTTTTGTAGGGAAGGAATGACGGATACTTTAAAAAAAAAATTACACTTTTCAAACAGGATCGGAACACCTCTCGAAAAAAGTGAAAGGAATATCATGCATTCGGGTGTATGTATGAGATGATTATTAAATAATTATTGAGACTTAGGTTTTGCTCCAGGACTTTGAGTTATAGTTTCGTAAAACGTAATACTATCTAGTGTTTAAGCAAATATTAAATTGTATTCCGTGTCCATTGGGCATCCTTTGTATGAAAGACGGTGATTGAATAAATTCATTTATTTTGATATTAAAAAAAAAAACCCACCGAAATAACCTTAGATTGAAATTATCTGTTGTGAAGTTCAAACTTTTTGAACTCTGTGGATCAATTTTCGGCTATTTACTAGAATTTTATGAGGAATTAGAACATGTAAGAATTAGTTCAATTTATACATACATACGTCTGGGACGTTCATTTCATAGGGTGAATTCTCCGTTTACTTTTTTTGAGAGGTGTTTCGATCCTTTTCGGATACTTTACACCCGGTATGTCCGAAGTATATATTATCGCTCAATCCGAGAATACTTTAACATTTTGGAGAAATTTGGGAATGGAAATGGGGAATGGCCCATGTCTGTCCTGACCATGCAAATTACTAAATTCTAACAGGCCGACGCCGACCACTCACTCCTTCAAGTCTCGACAGGATGTTGATTTGAATAAATTACAAAAACAAGAATACGAAATTCCAGCTCCATAACCCAAGGCATATCCAAGTACCCTTTATCCAAAGGAAAGAAGGATCGGAGTATCCAAAATAGACAAGCAACTGCTAAATTCTAATTCCAATAATTCCATGCATTTAACCAATTCTAATTACAACAATGCCAATATTATGCTTGGAAGGAGAGACCCGGACTGCAATTTACATTATCCAAATGGCCTGAGAGATCACATTCCAACACACATCGGTGCGGTCTGGGGAAAACATTACGTTATACGCAGAGTAGTTAAAGTACTCTGCGTTATACGTACATATGTGGTACAGAATCTACTAACAAGGAAATCGCGGTTGGGCCGAGTTATTTAGACCGAACCTAAACTAACATAACTTAACATGAATGCTGAGACAATGTAATCTCGATCTCCACGGACCGATTAAAATCTAGGGAATCCAATTTTGCTCCCTTGACTATACTATACTAGAGAAAGGATCACACCCATAATGGACAAAATTCCATACCGCACATTCAGCTAATTTAATTATTACGGTCGCCTGGAAGTATAGTATTCTGACAATTCAAAGTTGAACTATGGCAGAAGTATCCAGTTCTCAAATCATAGACCTTTATTAATCACCCTTACCGTTTAACTAACTTCTAAAATTGTCAAACGATATTTTCAATCAGTTCAGGTCACATTCTTCCCCACAAGATATCAATGATAAACGAATCCGATCTGATCAGATATCTTATTGGTACAAGCTGTTATAAAATGAAATTTAAAACAACAGATCGGAAATCTGAAAAGCTAACGAAACTGATTGAAAATAACAGATCAATTATCCGACCTGTAATGGAATCTGATCCAAACCTAGACATTCAGATTGACGCTACGATTCAACAGGACTCTGAGAGAATCACTATAATGTTCAATTTCTTGACGTTTTATTAAAAGCCAGCTCAGTCAGCTCACACAGCAAAACTTAGCACACGAGGTAAACGGAAGTCATATACGACTACAGATTGGGCAGATTTGATCATTGATCAGATGAAAATTATATTTTGGTACAAGTAATCAATTAGTGGCAAAATAAATTTTTGGTCATTTAACTGGATTCAAGAACGTTTTAACTGAAAATCAACCGAAGCGAGACACGTTATTTAGGCTCCAAACGTGCATTAATTTTTGGTTGTAAATATTACGATCCGGACACTTTTACGTGTCCGAACCATTTACGTTTCTATATTAAAGTGGTATAGTTAGAGTGTCTGTTGGGTTGTTGAGTATATTAAGACACTTAAACTTCAAGATCATTGCGTTAACAGAAATGGATGTATCGAAGATAAAACTTCTGTGTTTTATTTTTGTGTTAGAGAACATCTCGCCAACTAACTGCGTACTCCGTATGTCTGAATGCTGAGGGTAGCACTCTAACATATAAACAAATAAACAAACAAAACCGTGCGAAACGAAATATATTTTATATAATATGGCACGCGTAAATATTTATAGAAAGTAAGTTATGTTTTGTTGGGTGCATAAATAAAATAGTAGACAGCTTAATTTGGGTGCGTGTAATGATGTTGCTTGTCCAGCGACTTTAAATTATTCAAATCAAAGCAATTTTTAAAAGCAGTACCTAAGAATCTGTCAGGTTATATGTATAGTGAGTATCGTGTGATGGATGCCTATTAAACGCCATTTGTGTGCTATAACGATTCGCGAACTCACTGGACCCTTATAATAGTCAAAAATAATTTTAACATTTCAAAACATGTTTTCGTGGAACTTGCTAAAGAAATTAGAAATAGACGGTAAGTTCGCTGATTCTTTCAGTTTCAGGAAACACATAGCTAATACGGTTTAAGTAGTTTCAGATAAGATAGTTCATAAAAGTATTCCATTTAATGAAAAATGACACCGAACTTTTCCCATGAAGATTGACATAACGTTGTCAAAATCATTCCAATGGAACCAGATACCACCACTTTATAGAGGTTGTAATCCTCTTCTACGATCTTAAATAATTTGAAATCCTTTTGACGAAACGGAAACGGCTAGGCCCACGATTGGTATAAGTAATACGAGTAAGTACATAAATGCAATCTCTTTTTCGTCGAATCCTAGATGTTTCACCACCATGCACCACACCAAGACAGCGAAGTAATAAGGTCTACCATTTAGTCCCTACGTAGTAAAGGGGCTACAAAGAAGATAATATCGTCTGTTGCAAAAATATTTACTCCCCTAATTGTCACTCACATAGTCACAAAAAACTTATCTATGTTACTGCCATTCAAATCAATTCAATAGCTTCGCATAAAAGTATCTTATTCAATCAAATGGTTTGACTCTAACATAATTTCGCAACTTGTTTACAGCAAATTATAAAAACAAAGGGGTGGGGGGGGGTGGACTGGACACATTTTTGCGACAGACGGTATATTGTACAAAAGCTTCAAAAAAGTTATTTACCCGCCACTAGAATCTTCTTCGGGTGAACAACCTGGAGTTGTGGATTTCTCTACTGTATCAGTGACAGGAGTCTTTGGCGAAAACTGACTGTTTTGTGTGTTTGAGTTGATTGGTTCCGACGGTATAGCTTTCGAGGTTTGTCGAACATCGTTGAAGGATTGTCGCTGCGAGGGAAGTGGGTAATGTCCAGGTGAGGTTTTATCTTCCTGAGGCTGTACTGAGGTCACAACATTCTCTGAAGATGACTTAGATTCACTTGGTTTTCCATAACAAGCAGGGTCAACATATTTTACTGCGGACGGAGAAGTAGTTTGACCGTTTTTAATACTTTTACTTATTAATTCCGGTCTAGGCTCAGGTATGACATCATCTGAGTCAACACTGACAGGCGAACAAATATCCAGTTCAAGATCCTCCTTCCGTAGAGCCTCGGTACTGGTAGAACCACGATTGTCCGGATTATTTACTGGTCTAGCGTGCTGGGATCCCTCCGAACTAATTGAACTAACAGAGTTAAGGGCACTGTTTCCGTCAGGACCAGGAGACAAAAGCTGAATCTCCTCTGTTATCTCTGGTTCTATAGATTGACTTTTTCTAATATACTGAAATAATCTTGTGACGGGGGGCACTTTGTCCAGATCAACATCAGCCTCGACTCGCCGCTTTTGAATTTCGAAACCATTCGGGCCCAATACAGGTTCCTCAATTTTCACTAGAGGATGTGAAAGAGTCATCGGCTCAAAATTATCAGTCAAATCAGTCTCATCTGTTAGATCAATTTCAATTGGCGTCGATGTCGACTCAGTACCATCTACAACACCAAGATATTGAATGTCCGGTTGCGAAGACATTCGCTTTTTGGTTATTTCAGGGGTTCCGTTGATTTTTGTGTTTTTATTTGTTCGAGCATTGGAATCAGGATTGAGTGCAGAGTCATCCCAGTGTTCATCTTCACTGATATCATCGGCTACAGTCGTTGCTGTTACCGGCGGTAATGGCGGTTCGTGTTCAGGTTCCAATTGTTCAGTTGGTGGAGGTGGTGATCGACCTCTCTTCCTTGATCTTCGTTCACTATTATGATGATAGCTGTCATACCGACTCCTTCTAGCGTTGGGTGGTACGCGGGTTTGCGGTCTCTCATAAATCTCTCTCCCTGAAAATGGTTCAGGTTCGGGTTCAAAGCGTTCAGTCGATGAAGGCGGAGATTGAGTTCTCCGATTTGACCTTCGCTCATTCTGACCGCCTCGATAACGACTAGTATCATCAAAGCGTTCAGTCGATGAAGGCGGAGTTTGAGTTCTTGGGTTCGACCTTCGCTCATTCTCACCGCCTCGATAACGACTAGTGTCCTCGTATCTTTCTCGGGTTTCCGCTGACGTGGTTGTTTGGGGTCGAGAAGTTTTCTTGGAATTTTGAAAATAATGGTTGTTGTTCGTATTCATTTCTTTCTTGTAATCCTCTATATAATTTTGACCACCCCGTCCTTCGTAGGATGCACACGCGGGAAAGCGGGAAGAGTCAGGGCTCTTGTATTGCTCCAAGTGCTCTTTGTCGGATACCATTTTGATACCCTTTTCTCTGGCCCCTCTGATACCATCAATACAATCAACGTACAAACTATAAAGATCCGATCTGGGTACACGGAACATATGTTTAACGTAGCTCTTCAATCTGGGATTTCCGAGGAAGTCTTTCCTCTGGCAGGCAAACCACTCATTATAACTTAGCTGGTATTTTTGAGTAATAGACGAGTTAAAATTTACTTTGTGGTCGTGTAAATCAGTAGGACTGAAACTGTAAGAACCCTTGGTTGCACGAAATCGGAGTATTTGCTGACAAATGTCCATAGCAAATTTTGTTCTTGCTAAATGATCGAAAAATAAAGAATGTTCTTTAATACGTTGAGGGGTAATGGCGACTTCTGTAGAGGTAGTCTTATTTCGCTTTCCATTTCCCCGGCATTCCATCCACTCCAATACGGTCAGGTCAAATCTTTCCATTTTTGATTTGTATGAGGCCGACCCTTGAATGTGACAACGATATAAACCTGAAAATAAATCAAAAAGCACTTAATAACTTAGCTAAGACATGAAATTATCATCATATCCAATTATTATCACTGCTATAAGTCGAATTGTTCGTATATATATAAATTCTCCAAGACCCCATCTCCGGCCACTTCCGTCTCGTTTTGTATTCGGCAAAAGATAGGGAATGTTGAGAAACGATTATACGAAAATTAAAATCGGGAGCATAATTGACATTATCATGGCCGTTTCGATTCGATTCGTTCCCAATGTTGGATCCATAAAACCCAATTGCTTATATGTGAAACTTGGAAATATGAAAACTGCTGGAACGAAACTCAACTTCAAAATACTTAAAAGATCAACCAATTTTAGTAATTACTAGATTCATCAAATTACCTTCCAAGATTAAACCAAAGCAAGGCACTTATTGAATATCATTCATTGTGAATTTTTGTGACTATAGTACATACAAATAAATGATTTTCCCTTGATTGCGGGAAGTTCTTGAGACAAACTTTTGAAAACTCCACAAATCACTTTAAACAATCTTGCTGTTTAAAACTCGGACTTTGTCGGTCGTATGTGTCGACAAAATTTCTAGTCAATGATTATAATTTCACCACGTGGGATTTGGGATTGATTGAAAAAACAAGAATTTCGGAAGTTGCATTAGCAGTAGCACTCAAGATTTGATTGAATTTGCCACGTGTACCTTAACCTTGATAGCCCGTTAATTTGTTCAATTTGAACAATAGTGTATTATAACATATGAATGTCGAGTACTCTCCTGACCTAGGACAATGTTTACGTAAAATTTACACTTCTAATTTAATTGTTTTTATAATTGCCCTCATGCTTTCAATCAAAACATGGAGACCTTAGTTTATATTATAAACCCCCGCACAACGTGCAACATTTACTTAATTTTAGTGGGTGGATTTTGCTTGTGCACCATTTTATTCGATAAGAACTGACTCAGCTTCTAAATCGTACTATATGCCGTCACTTTGTACTTTCATAAGCTAAAGCAGTTATAAGTTATAACACGTAGCATTACACAAGACGGGAGTCTTTATGTCGACCTCGTAATACTAAATACAAGGGACGGGTTTGAATTTTGTATGTTCTATTCTTCGTTCTCTCGGGTTTTCTATCTTTCTCAAATGTGTCACTCTACCCTAAGCGGTGGCTCCGGCTATGACGTCATCCTAGCCAAAGTAAATCGTTAAACGCTCCTATCGGCATCGCGTTTAAGGAAATATCAGACTAAACAGTAAACTTTGGGTTGACTTGAAACCTTGAGAAATATCACTTCCTAAGTTATCTCGGTTGGTGTACCTAACATAGGTCAAAAAACCTTCCTACAAAAAGGCAATTTTATGACACCAACTAGCAGATATACTCGGACGAATATTTCTTCCAAGGTGTCTTCTTTTTAACAAGACCTTTGAAAACAAGAGTTTCGAAAAAATATAGCCAAAATTAATACTTAAACAGACGAAAATTCTGTACACGGTGGAATGGAGGGTCAAAACTGGAAAATCAAGCTATTCCAGAAGTTAGAAGAAAGTAATAACTGGACTTCAAGATAGAGTACTGTTAGTCACCCTCATCGCCAGAAATTCTATAAAAATTCCTAACATGCCCTTACGAATACTCAGGGTTGGGTTAAACAGGGCTGTATTGCGGACTATTGCTTAATAATGAATGACCTTGATGTCTGGTCACCTCTCGGACGAATCTTCATAATGCCGTCGGTCTAACTAATAGTTCTACTGTAAATCTGAATTTTACATGTGAATGCTGTTCCTTGTTAGTATTCCGTATTCTACAGTGTTCGCAGCAAAATAAAAGGGGCGAGCTAAAGTTGTGTCTTTTAATTGCGGGGTCGTAACGTAAGTTATGTACATATTGGTTACAAATTTAATATAACATAATCGGTCCAGTCACCCCAATAAATGTCACATTAATTTATTAATTACGTTTCAAATGAAAGTGATAAAAATTTATCACTAGAACGTACTTATCCGTTCTCTCAATTATAATATAACGTGCATGATAAATATTTAAATAACCAAAGCCATCTTCACATTTATTTCGTGTAAGAAAAAAATTTAAAGTCCTATTATGGCAAGGAGGAGTTGTGCTTTAACGCGCTGAAATGGACCAGTAAATCTATTTTCAATAGGAGTTAAATGTACTACTATTATCTATTTTTATTTTTATGTTTCGACAAATGCAGCGTCTGCGTCGCGGTCTGAATTTGCATAAGAATGCAGCGTTGCCTGGCTCTGTTCGGCTAGAAGTTGATCTATGACCTCGAGGTTGACCGCATAGAAAAGAGGTAGTGGAAAACGTTTCTTGTCTTGTTGATGGTAAAGAATTTTGCATATTATGCTCTATGCGATTAAGATAGAACCAATTTCTCGATTGGTGAGCTCTGGAGTTCATCAAAGTTTTTTTTGACTGCTTCACATAACATTGTTCGGCACCTGCATATCTGCCTCTGTAAAAAAAAATTATGGCCCGAATCGGACGGGGGAAGAACTTCCCAAGAAATTACCCCTTGACTCGAAATAATCTAAATTCGGAATAATTTAAATCCGAGAGTTGGAGATAGATTTTATAAGTAGAATCGGATTCTGGAAGTTGGAATTCGAATATCCAAAAATCGGAATTAGAACCGAAAAGTTGGGATCGATAAAATGGGGAAAATAAACGGAACCGGAATTCTGATTTTCAACCTTGTCTCTAGGATACACTTAACCATTGAATGGTACACCTGTTTGTGAGAACCTATTTTATGCCTGGAGAAGGAAAAATAAATTAAAAGTTGTTGCACGACGTATACTACAATTCCCATATGTGTACGATATTGTACGTGTAAGAGTAGAAGTTGACAACTTATATGGTTGGGTTCGGATTTCGGATTAGTCTGGTTGCAGTTGCAACAAAATGTCCCACCCATAGGTCAACTTATCTTGCCCTTTTTAAAACCGTGTGAACAAGTGGCTCTTTGTCTTTACAACTGAGGGTTGCAACGTTAGCAAAGCAAGGGCAGGACGGATGCACGGGACAAACCAGGCGTGGTTGAATTTGACTTCTAATTATTATTTATTTTTAAGTATGTACAAATGTGGAAATAAGTACATTAGGTTTTGCCAAAGATACAATTTTAATGCACAGTAACTCTGTTCTGGACTTAGCTATGATTCGAGGTAGTCCGTTCCTAATTCTGGACGAAGTGCTCGAGGAGAGAAAAGGTTTCTAGTTTTTATTTATGTGCAACGACATAATAAGTGTCCAAAGCAGTGGTAAGAAAGTCTATAAATCTATTCCTCCTTCCTCCATTATTCCTGACAAATATTAGGTCAAAAACCAAAAGGTTTTAATCCAAGAACCCAAGGAAACACAGCGGACCTTCAATGTTCTACGACACTTTGACTTCTGTCACCCTTTCTATAATAATTCAATCATGTTCTTAATAAAAACATTTTCACTTTGAAAAGTAACTCAATGGATGCGATTTTGGATAGTCTTGGGGTTGAGTCGAGACACTCATACCTAATTGTATTCCTCCGTCTTGCGAAAATAAGTGGCTAGATTATACGGAAATTCATGATTGACTGATTGACCGTAAAGTTAAAGTTGGATTGCCGTAAATATATGATTTTGGGCTATTTGTTTTGTTTAGGTGAGAATGTTTTATTGGACTACCTCACTACCTTGTAAATTATTGTTGTCATTGCTCACAGTTCAACTTTACTAAGTCATTTCTTTGGACCACATTAATGTCACGCACGTACTCGAGTTGCATTTCAATTCTCGGGTAAAATATACTCTCGACAGAATTGTTAATACTTTTTCAATTCCGTCCTGACATATTCCGTGACATATTAACGACTGGCCAGATCAGACAGAGCATAATATCACAAGCACAACTGAATTCTTAAACCATTATACGATAAATAATTATCAAGTCGGAGTTCCGGGATATGTTTGACTGTAGAGGCCAAAGATTTGCACACGTTGCAAAACGCATTTGATTTGAGCGATCAACAGTTCACTAGATCGCAAGGTTTCGTATTAAAATGAAATATATGTCTTGCGTTTCTCTATAAACAAATGTTGGTCAGTTGAGTTATAGATCAAATATTTACGTACTACTATGTACATTGTAAGCGCAGTGGCGAGTCTAGGATTTTTTGCCGCGTAGGCACAAATAGATTTTATACGCGAAGTGGTATTTACAAAAAAAAATATTCAAATGCAAATACTGTATATTGCTCAAAACATTTTAGAATAATACAGTTTCTTTGATAAATAAGGTTAAAAAGTGGCCAATTTGCAAGCATTTTGGCATGTTGGTTGTATAAGTTAAACTACAAAATTGAAAATCGGCCCGAAGGGCCGAAATTTTTTGAGTTTCTTTTAAAAAAATAAGGTAAAAAGTGAACAATTCGCCAGCATTTTTGGCGTTCAAGCTATAAATTAAACTACAAAATTAATAATCGGCCCGAAGGGCCGAGATTTTTTTGGAGATGTATTTTTATCTAGTGTATAGGCCCTAAATTACACGTAGGCACGGGCCTACTTGTGCCTGTTCCTAGACTCGCCACTGTGTAAGCGTCATGAAGTAAGTGACAACATTGAATGAGCGTCAAGCCGTCAAGGTAGAGCGAAACATCTTCGAGAGTAACTCCCTTTAGATTTGAGTCATTTTCGGAATGGAATATTGATGGGCTATATGTATTAACTGCTCTATCGGACTCAGGTGGTCGCATTGCAGAGGTCTCACTATGCTTAATTAGCAGAAGGCGAGAAAGGGTAACATAAGCAACTACAATTTATTATTTACCCTCATCCCGTTCATCCTTAGTCTGCAAATCTTCCGGTACAGTGAAGCAATCAATGCTCGTCAGATTTTCGTGATTCACGCCATTCTGTTTCGTCCAAAATGGAAACATTCTTAAAGTCAGAGTTTGACACTATTCTCGGTTGCACTTCAGCAGGTTCAAGTAAGTTGTGAACAGTCACTTGGGTTCTTAATTGTGGACTCAATGGGGAAGCTCGACTAAGAAAATCACGAAATTTTTGCAATTGTCACACACAAACTTAAGTATCGTAAAAGGTTGAGGAATGTTGAATCTATAGAAAACGAAGTTATTATGCTCTTTTGAGGTCAGCCAGTCTCAATCTCATCGTACCAATTGGCAGGTTTCTATTCTCTTTTGAAAGATAACAATGCAGATTATACAATAACAGTAGCATAGTCAGAGTGTTCTAACTATTTTTAATTTGGACAACCATATTGTTTGGTAACATGTGTACTTCAATGAAAGATTGTTAATCGTACTCATGGTGTATTAAAATGACCAGGCCAAAGAAATGATGACAATTAATGACAATTTATTCTATCACCCCTTATTGTAAAGACTGGCGTTTCAGCGAAATGAAACGTGCACCATAAGGGTTTTGAATGTCCTGAATACCAAATCATTCGAAATTGCTTATTCTTTTGAAATCTTTTATTTTATTTTGCCAGACTGCCAGAAATATTGTGTTATTGGAAAATATAATTCTATCTGTTGCGATATTTTGGGAACTTGGGAATCCTCGAGTTCATCCTAATTTGCTGAATTTACTATCCCTCCCTATGGACTTCTACTGCGAACTGCGAAGCACACCAGTTATAAACAGGAAAGGCTTTAAATCGGAACATTTTGAAAGTTTTGGGACTAGGACTACCTGAGAATTGTATTCAGAAATCGGGACAGAAATCCTGCCTTGTTTTGATCTGTTTTTTGTAAAACATTGAACGATGAACGAATGTTGAACAGTGAATATATTGAACTGTTTATATGCTTAGAGAATGAAAACCTTTAGCTTAATAATGTAACTATTACAAAACTATTTTCGTAAGATAAATTCAGGTTAACTCAGCGAATCCTATTGCTTGGAATTTTGTTTTCCGATTAATTCATTCATAGCTGTCTCGTCTCTCATTCTGCCTTTGAAATCAAAGGCACTACATCGCTAAGTCGGTCAATAAATGGTTAATCAAATACCGTTCTGTTTATGCCACAATCGAAAATCACATCCGACCCTTTACAATAAAACCTTTTCTGAACCGACGAAATTGTTAAACGAGGAAGAATTTTAATAATCAACAGTGCAAATATTTCTCAACTACTACCAACTCTTGAATAAAATAAAAATGGGTTTGGAAATGAGAATATCATTTGACAGCAGTGTATGGTCATTTCAAGTTATTTGTTCGCTTTAGCAATGAATGAAACCAGAATTCCAATCTAAAATTTGGTAGCCTTCAGAATGAGTTGTGAGAATGCTGAAATCGGTGAACCGCAGTAAAGTTTGAACTAGTGCAGTTCAGGAAAAAGAGGTACACAAGGCAATGGAGATTGTATTAGATTATTATGCAATGGCAAATGGTGAAAGTAAAATTTTGCGAAATATAGAAAAAATTCTCACAAGAGCATAATAACTTCAGACATTTGACATCATCCTGAATTATTTTGTGTTCTGGTCCAGGGCTGGTACGGCTAGTATATAATATATATATAGGAATGGTAAAATCTATTCAAAGCAACCATTAAATCATGTGGAGAGGTCAAACCTCCACCATAGCGAAGTGGCAAGGACTGCCTGTCCAACTTATTCTGTGACAGCA
The DNA here is from genome assembly GCA_034694305.1 of Protaphorura glebata. Classification (NCBI taxonomy): domain Eukaryota; kingdom Metazoa; phylum Arthropoda; class Collembola; order Poduromorpha; family Onychiuridae; genus Protaphorura; species Protaphorura glebata. The sequence continues at coordinate 31,645 of JAQFYE010000651.1, forward strand.
GACTGAAATTAGGGAACAAACCGCTTATAGCCCCCCCTCACCGATTTCGACAAACTATGGCTTGTTGGAAAGGTAATGGCGTAGGGATTATGGGAAAATTAAGGATTAAGTGCGCAAAGACCCTTAAGGGT
>JAQFYE010000652.1:0-31773 GCA_034694305.1 Protaphorura glebata
CATGCAAAAACGGAAACGAAACGAGTGGAACCGTTTCCAAAAAAATGGAAACGGAAACGGAAACGAAACGGAAACGGTTGGAGCACTAACCTTATCAGATCAAGCGTGTGGGTCCAAACGTGACATCTCAATAATGGCAACATCGCAACTTAACTAAAACAATTAGCGCATGTGGTTTGGCAGCAATCGGAACAACATTGACCACATTCACTACATTTTGAGCGGTTCTTTCTGTCTTCAGTTTCGGCTTCGCCACCTCCTCTTTCTCCCGCGAGATGTCTTTCTTGGGCTTCATCATTATTTTCTCCTTTGTTCAGACAACAACCCATTTTAGCGTGCAAGTGCGCTCTGCGTCAGTTTTTAACAAAAATAAAGAAAATCTATTTTTCCCTATTTTATTCAAAATTCCAATTTAAATATGGTGTTAAATGATTTGTTTAGAATTTGTAACCATTGGATTTTGTTTGAAATTATAAGTACGACGACTCATTCAAAAAAATAACCGTCAATTGCTGAACTTCCCTTGTAAAAGAGGATGAACATCGCACAATACATGACAAAAGATGCAATCAATGATATTTCCAAATCATTTGAATACACAAAGCTGGGAAAAGTAGTCCGATTCCGAACCTTAATCTTTTAAAAGGAAAACATTTAAGTTTGAACTTGCATTAGTGCCAGTTCAGTACCTTAAATGTTTCACTTGAAATCTTCTTTGTGAGGATTGAGAGATTTTATTTTCTTGTAAAAATATCTTTTGATATCTGTCTGATCTGTGTGTGGTAAAAATCTCATTGTTCAATCAAGCTCATGCTCAAACATCTTCAACTATTCTTATTCTTTCCTTTCTTTACACAAATCCCAGACTTTACCTGGTGGTAGTGTGATTTTAAAATCGGTACATTGTTGCACTTACACTTTTTTCAGCTCATCTCCACATTTCCATTGTTCGGATTGGATTATTCCAAAAGCCAAGGACTTAAGTATTACGCATTTTGTCCACTGTAAATCTTACTGATCTTTTGTATCATTTGACATTCCTACCAGCCTTTCCCGTTGTCCAATTTATATAATGTTCTTGTAACAAGGAACACAAAATTTTAAAACATATTAAAATACAGGAAATCCCGACAAGGTTCGTTTTTATTTTTAAAAACAAATTTGAGGTTGTTCCTGATTTCTATTTTTAACGGTGACATGTACGTACAGGGTGTTTACGAAATAGCGCTCCATTCTTTGTTTAATTTTTGCCCCCGGTACTAAAATAGATGTTACGGTCAAGACAGAATAATTAATTAATTCGAATATTTCTTCGCAAATTGCCAGTTTCGAACCACTTCTCTTTGGTTTTCTGTATTGCTGTATTTTTCAGTGATTCAAATTTTTTTTTTGCGTGGCCACTGTTCTGACCATTTTTGCTTTCGTCAATAATAAGAAGGATGACGTGAACCAAGTGAATGTGAAGCCAAATGAAGACTGACGAAAGAAATAAACACTTAAATGAAACCAACATTATTGAATTTTTCATCCAAAACCGGGTTCGAACTTAATATTAATAATCCATGACTTTTCCAATAATTGTGTCAATGAGTTGGCAGCTACTTAACTAGAATCAATCGATTGTTCTATCTTAACCGTAAAATCTATTTTAGTATCCGAGCCAAAAATGAAACAAAGAAAGTGGCGCTTTTTCGTAAACACCCTGTATTTTGGTTTGATTGGGTTGTACGAGTCCAACTCACAAATAATTTTGATTCTTGAGGTATGTTAATCCAAATTGAAATCGTCAGCATGACGTGAAGACTAGTCTGGGTCAAATGTCAAGGAACATAGCTGAGATGTATTTGCAAAAGAAAACGTAGAGGTTCCGTCCGTCATTCCATTCAAATTATGCGGTTGTGATTTGACTGAACAAGATGAGCTACGGTTTGAATGGATTAGTATTCCACTCCAGTGATTCATTCAAGTCCTTGTCTGGGGTTCTCGTAAATATTTTGAAATTTTAAATTGGTTGTCATTTTTTATCTCTCAATTGGCAAGTTAATCCCGTGTCGCCTCAATGTCAAACTTAATACGGGATACGGAAGCCGCAAATACTATTTGATTGTATTCTGATTCGATCGCAGCGCTACCGCTAAAAATTTCAATGGAATTTTTATATCCACCTGGATGAGAAAGTTGACTTGTCCTTGTTGACATTTTCAGAAATTACTCATTAAGATCAAAACATCGTACCACTTTCACATTTTTCCTCATTGTGTTAGCCGTGCGATAATACCAGCCTGTGACAATAAACCACATTTAATTCCAGTGTCACTGATAACACAGTTGGCTTCATTTCATCGAGCTCATGCACATATTTCAATACAATATCATCGGGTTCTGGTTTGAATTCAAAAGTTCGATAAATAAAAATAGTTATCAACCATGACAATGTTCGATTGACGGAGGGTTTTCATACTAGATAAGGTCAAAACCAGATCAGCTAATGCGGTTCTGGGTATCAGATATTAGAATCATAGGATCTGAAATTACAGATTGAGGAAATTGTTAATTTAATTTTAACGGGAGCAAAAAATAAAGTATCGTAATAAGTATTTATCTTCATGCTGGACTGTCGCCCGTCCTTTGATGTTTTGAAAGTTTTGATCATCGATTAATTAGTTTAGTTAATTTCTTTTATTGTGGTCAACTATTTCAGCTTCCGCAGTTTCCACTATTGTTTCCTTGGCGGCTTCTTTCGTTGTCTGTTCAGTTGGTTTACTTGTATTGCCTGGTTTAATTGTTCTATTGATTAGTTCATTGTCTGTTCGGTTGGTTTATTTGTTCTATTCCTTGGTTGGCATATTTAAATCATTGGTTGGTCGTATTTGTTTCTTTGGCTGGTTTATTTGTTCTATTGGTTGGTTTACTTGTTTCAGTGGTTGGTTTATTTGTTCTATTGGTTGGTTTACTTGTTAAATTGGTTGGTTTATTTGTTTTATTGTTTGGTTTATTTGTTTTATTGGTTGGTTTATTTGTTCTATTACTGGGTTTATTTGTTTCATTGGTTGGTATATTTGTTTCTTTGGCTGGTTTATTTGTTCTATTGGTCGGTTTATTTGTTTTATTGGTTGGTATATTTGTTTTATTGGTTGGTATATTTGTTTTGCTGGCTCGTTTATTTGTTCTAATTGCCGGTTTACTGTTTTTTGGTTTATTTGTTCTGCTGGTCGCTTTATCTGTTCTATTAGTCGGTGTATCTGTTCTGCTGGTTGGTTTATCTATTCTATTGGTTGGTTCATCTGTCCTATTGGTACGTTTATTCGTTTTACTGGTTGCTTTATTTGTTGCCTGTTCGATTGATTTATCAGTTGTTGAATGGACGTTGCCGCCAAATCGAATGTTTCCCACATTTTGTCGCATATTCTTTGTTTTATTCTTCCGGTCCTGAGAATCATCTTGGTAATAGTGTGTTTTGTTATTGTAACTACTGTTCAGTGCAGGCTTGAATGTTCCAGTTCGCCCTTTTTTATTCCTAGGAATCGTAGTGATGGCATCAATTCTTGGTAAAACCGTTGGGATCAACGTTGTCGTAGTCTGTCGTATGTCCTTAGTTTTATTTCTCCAGTGCTGAGAATCATATCCATAGTAGTGTGTTTTGTTATTGTAACTTCTGATGATTGCAGGTTTGAATGTTTCAGTTCGTCCTTTCTTATTCCTAGGTGTCGTAGTAATGTCATTAATTCTTGGTAAAACCGTTGAGGTCACCGTTTTCGTAATCTCTCGCATATCCCTATTTTCATTCTTCCAGTCTTGAGAATCATTTCGGTAGTAGTGTGCTTTGTTATTGTAACTTCTGATCATTGGAGCCCTGAATTTTCCAGTTCGTTCTTTCTTGTTTCTAGGTGTCGTAGTGATGTCATTAATTCTTGGTAAAACAGTTGGGGTCACCGTTGTCGTAGTCTGTCTTATGTCCTTAGTTTTATTCTTCCAGTCCTGAAAATCATCTCCGTAGTAGTGTGTTTTGTTATTGTAAATTCGGATCATTGCTGGCTTGAATTTTCCAGTCTGTCCATTTTTATTCCTAGGTTTCATAGTAATGTCGATGATTCTTCGTAAAACCGTTGGGGTCACCGTTGCCGTAGTCTGTCGCATATCCTTAGTTTTTTTCTTCCAGTCCTGAGATTCGTCTCCGTAGTAGTGTGTTTTGTTATTGTAACTTTTGATTATTGCAGGCTTGAATGTTCCAGTTCGTACTTTTTTATTCGTAGGTGTCGTAGTGGTGTCATTAATGCTTGGTAAAAGCGTTGGGGTCACCGGTGTTTTATTTTTTTCATTTGTCGGTTTATTTGTTGTATTCGTTGGTTTGTTTGTTTCATTGGTTGGTTTATTTGTTGTATTTGGTGGCTCGTTTGTTTCATTGGTTGGTTTATTTGTTGTATTCGTTGGCTTGTTTGTTTCATTGGTTGGTTTATTTGTTGTATTCGTTGGTTTGTTTGTTGTATTCGTTGGTTTGTTTGTTGTATTCGTTGGTTTGTTTGTTGTATTCGTTGGTTTGTTTGTTTCATTGGTTGGTTTATTTGTTGTATTTGTTGGTTTGTTTGTTTCATTGGATTGTATATTTGTTGTATTGATTGGTTTATCTGTTCTATTGGTCGATGTATTTGTTATATTGATTGGTTTATCTGTTCTATTGGTCGGTGCATCTGTTCTATTGGTCGGTTTATCTGTTCTATTGGTTGGTTTATTTGTTCCATTAGTTGGTTTATTTGTTCTATTGGTCGTATTATCTGTTCTAATGGTTGGTTTATTTGTTCCATTGGTTTGTTTATTTGTTCCATTGGTTAGTTTATTTATTCTATTGGTAGGTTTATTTGTTCTTTTGGATGGTTTATTTGTTGTCTGTTCGATTGATCTATCAGTTGAAAGGCTCAAACCAACTGTGTTTGAGGTTCGCCGTGTCTCTGCAAACGTTGGTGTCGTGGTTGTCTCCAGCAACGCGGTTGCCTTGGCGAACTTTAAGGTCTCCTTTGTCATGGATAACGTTGTTTTTGCAAGCATTGGGGACCCGGTTGTCTTGGCTAAAGTTCCCGGCGGTATGTCAAATGATGCCTTAATGCAATTAATACAACTTGTATTCAATGGAACTGTGTTCAAAGGAACGGCACTACAGTTGGATGGAATTGGGGTTGTCCTTAAAATATTGAAATTGTAAGTAATACATTTGACTAAAATAGAATGATTTATTTTATTGACTTACTTGTTGTTATCGCAGGTACCTAAATCACGGCATGTTACGTTATATTTGGCGGCGATAACGACATAGACAAAGACAGAAGCTACAAAAGCGAGTATGATAACTCCTCCGACCACATTTTCTTTGGGGCATCCCATTCTAAAACAAATTATTGGAATTATTGGGTCACATTTAATGAAACTTAGCGGAAATACTCCATGGGAGATATACGCCGTCACCTTGAGGGAATCCAACTCTCGTCATGAAAAACCAATCTGCACGAATCTTTCAACGAGTCGTTATTTGGTAGTATTGTTTGTAATTCGATGAATCCTGAGTAATTGTGTGAATCCGATTTATTTATGTATTTGTTGCATTACCATTACAGTTAAAAACAACAATAAGACAATGAACAGGTAATTTTGAAGTTACCGGATTATTTGCTCGATATTTTTGTTCGATGCAATTACAGGCAGTCAAGACGCTTGCTGGCGAACTTTTGGAATACGATTAGTTGCAAAACAGTACAGTTGGGCATCATTGATCTTCGCTAGTTATAATTGTGTGGTTAAGTTATTGTTTGTACAATTACTACTTATAAGGAAACATTTTCCAGTGATACTCAATTTGTGTCAATTTTTTTTTCCAGTTCTGCAGATTTAATGAAACTTCAGGTATCTATTAATCAGTTTTGAGGCAGTTGACTTATGTCAGCGTGCCTTGTTATATTCTTTTGAAAATATTTCAGTTTCTGAAAATGCGCAACTCAAAAATTTATAATCAGCGAGGAAGGCTCCCTTCTTGGGAGTTGAAGTTTAATGGCTGGCTGACTGGCGATGCAAGAATGACACTAAAATTTAATACGATTCTATCTGGGTTAAAGTGTCGGACTTATTGCTAGTAGCAATATTAACTTTCAATTTTTTACTTTAGCTTTATTTAACTGCACAAAGTATAAAACGAGCAATTAAACTTTCGTTTCAGCTAGAAATTGCGCTTACTAGGTGAATGTATAGCCTTGGCATGTCTTTGGTTATCGGATAACTTGTCTTACAATTCAGCCAGACACTTTTCTAAAAGATAATCTTAACGTTTATATTTTCATATTTCAAAATATGATAACTAAATCATGAAACTGATGAATTAAAATTCAAAGGCTCACACTCCAGTGCAGTGTGAGCGTCCATCACTCGGACAGACTGAGTCAAGTATTTTAATAAGGAATTGGAACCTGCTGACCAGACGCAGACCGGACAGGTGAAAAACAAAGGTTATGCAAACAATGTCTCAGCACGCACGACGACCGCATGGTATGCAAATGCAAATGTGGATTTTGATCAAGACAACAGACAGAAGAAGAGAAAACAGACATGGAGTCCTCACACATGAATCATCATCAACCAAACATCAAATCAAGATGAAGGGAAAATCCAATGGCGATAATCAAAACACAAGGTGGATCATAACTAATTTTTCCAAATATGCATTAAAAAAATGAGAAACCGGATACATATGCCATCTAGGCTGAGTCACGGCCAACAATTAATTTTTTTTACCGCTAATCGTACCTTGGCTAAGTTAATAATTGTGGTGTGACCTTAGTAGTGGTGTTGGGTCAATAATTATGAACCACCACGTGGTTCCATGATATTTATCTGATATTTTTTCATGTATGTGATGCAATGCAATGATGCATTTGGCTATTATTAGATGAGAGTGCATTGTTGGAATCACGTCCAACAATACTTGATGCGTAAGAATGGAATTCCAAGTCCGTCCATCAAATCAAAAGCTTTTGAGATTTTGAAGTGCTTGAACCACAGCTGGGGTTCTGAATCGTTTTTTTAAGGAATCAAAACTGTCACTTGAATCATCGTGAAATAAGAAATATTCCATCGTTTTTTTTTTCTTTTGAGATGTCAGTTCATGGCATGGCCATGGCATGGCTGGATGGGAATGAGAAGGAGAAAAGGGTCACAAGGCAAGGCAAGGGATCATTGTTAAGCCAAAGGGCTCAATTTTGATCTTCAGATGGTTCTTCATTCTTAATCCTATTTCTATTTCCATTCTTCAAGGAATTTCTTTTCTCCGAGTCAGTCCGTCCAACAGATCTTGATCCGTGATCCGCTGCATAAGTGCGTCTGTGGATGAATGAAGATTTTTCTATTTAAGTCCGTCGTCCATTTATTTATTTATTCCATCCAACCAGTCTCGCCCATCTGCTTTGTTTGTATTTTCAATTCATTGTTATTTTGGTCCCTATTATTCAAGAATCTAGAGCAAATGATCCCTCCATGGAGTGGACTGAACACCTGGGTCTTATGCTGGGGCATGGGTCTCAAAAATATTCGTTTGTTTACATTTTAATCACTGCAATTAGAAAAATGCACGTCGATTTCTCAAAAAAGAAATATTTCAGACAGTTTTTTCGTCAAAAAGCCATTCAAAAATCTGACTTTTAGACGTATTTTCATGCCGATTTCTATTAAATCGCTCATCAGCGTCTCTACGCTCATCGGATTTTTGAGCGGCATCGGTTCCTGCATTTTGCCAACTAGCCCCAAGCATTGATTACGAAATAAACAGAGTTCCTGCCACACAATTAATTGAGTCAATGTCCGAAGGGAATCTGTTCAACATAACTTGACAACACTTTTTCTTACTAGGTGAGCTCATGCTGACAAAATTTAATGTTGATCGAAACGGGATCTAGGGTGCGTTGCAGCACACGCCACTCACACCTTCTGATCTGCTAAATAACCGACCCAAGCCGAAATTACCATTACCATTACCATAGTTGTTACCCATGGAATGGATCTTACATATTTATATTACACAATCGACGTTGGATTGGATTTTTTTTTCTTTAAGGCGTGTCTTCCTCTCTTCATCATCTCCAAGGTATGTGGTCAGAAGAGTCTGGCTTCTTCCATGCATAGGTGGCCTTAAGATTCTACAGGGTGGCTCATAACACCGTGACAAAATTTCCCGTAACGTAATGCCGAATGTTCACATTTCTGAAGATATAAGGGTTATGATTATGAGCCACCCTGTAGATGGTGTCGTTGTTGTCTATGATACCATCTGCCCATGTGGATGTGAATGTAGAGATAGCCAAAAGGAGTTCCCCTGAGGGATGGATATCACTGACAATGAGATAGATGAAGAAGATTGGAGCGTGTGCTCAATTAGTATCCATGCACACAATGAATGCACGCCGATGAGAAATCCAGGTACAGGTGGGGTCATCCTTCAGGTCCAGTCATCATGGAAAGTCGTGAGGGTCGTAGCGTACTTTACATTTGAAAAGGAAAGGAATTCTTGGAATTCTAGGACGAAAGTGAATACCGATTGGTAATCAATTCAATCACGAGCCCATAGGGTACAAATATTTGTAAAGCAAACTTTCTCTACATATCGATCATACCGTGAAATGCACCGGAATTTCCGCCATATGATAATTATTTGATTATTTTTCAACATTTCCGCCATATCGAGTCATTTTTTAATCCAAACTTCCGTTCCGGTCTGAAATTTTTAAATAATTTTGAATTGTCTTGTTAGGTGCACCTGTTTGGTTCAATTTACTAAACAATACAATAAATTGGCCCGGTGGTCCGGTGACCGTTGGAATTGGAAGTGTAATTAGTGGCTAATAAATCAAAGGTTCATGACTTGTAAACAAATCCGGTCTAATGAGGGTTCGATTGTTAAATTACTAAAATAACGGCACAGTCTTACAAAAATTAAAGAAAAAGGTTTGACCTTACCGCCCAAGTGCAGTGAGCGCCGGATTTGACCTTACCGCCCAAGTGCAGTGAGCGCCGGAATTTAGCCCCCCAAGTCCCGGGTTGAATTCCTGCTCGTCCCACTTAGGATTTAGGAGCCCGAAACTGGTAAGGTCTAATTGTAAGAGAACCCTTTAGACTCGTGAATTCCATGTCCATGTCCAATGAAGGAAAACTATGTTATACAAAATACAAGCTCCGTTTCAATGTCACATTTCCAGTCCACGGATCTAAATGCAATCAAGACTCGCGCTCTCTCCGTCCGTACATACAATTTATTTTTCCAATTGTTAGGGTCAGCGAAGGACTTGATTTATTGACTCGTAAAGTCACCAAGGTGGGTCAATGGGAAGGAATGTCATGGTGGTAGATTACCGTCCAGGGTATGAACCTTACTTTTTGAGTCCGTAAAATCCTTGCCTTGCCTTGACGGGTCATAGTCATAATTTATTCCAGTCATTCTTAATTTTTTTTTTACAATTCCAGCACCCAAACTAACATTATTATCATCCTGTGCATTCCAAATAATTACGGACTACGAAAAGTGTTCACAAATTCAATTCTAACGTACAGGGTGGTTCATATGCAGAACAGAATATGAAAATTGTATATAATTCTTGGACGAAAGATTTCTCAAATTAGAATTCTCAAAATGTATACCTCACTTTTGTAGCTACTATTTTCTTGTGTGCATGGAAACCAAAACTAACATCAAATATAACCTAATTTTCAAACAAAGTAAAAATAAAAAAGGTGTAAATTTTTTTATAATTTAAATCGTGTTAATTATATGTATATAAAAAATTCATTTGAAGACGAAAATGTGGAAATCGGTTTTCTTTGTTATTTCGGCCGCCGTTTACTTATTTGTGTCGTTCCCTCAACTCGCGCAAGGTGGCGAAGACCGTAAGATATTTCACATTCATTCTAAAAACCTCCTTACAACGATATGATCAGAACGGACTTTCGATATAATGTACGACTGGTAATTTTTGAAATTCTTAGCAGAAGAAAACCCAGAGACTTGTTCAAAACCTTCAGACTCCGTTGAGATTTGCATTTCTGACCCCATCAAGCATTGCTCGAATGACGGTGGTTATCCAGAACTTCAAAAACAAGGATGGAACAAAATTATTAATTCAGGAGAAAGATGCCCAAAACCAGGATGTCGTAAATCCATTCAGGATGTCGTGAAACCGGGAAAATGTCCAAACTCGGGAGCTTGCATCGGAGCTTGGGTTATCACCTACAAGAATTGTGCACTTGATACGGATTGTCCTGGAAATAAAAAATGTTGTCCAGATGGTTGCGGAAAAATCTGCAAGTATCCATTGGAAGCGGGGATTTTGGGATGGTGCCCATTTGGGATTTGTATTTTCAAATGGTGGTGGTGAAAATTCAAAATGTTTGTCTTAGGTCTATATACTATGTGACCTGACCTCTTGACCTCTATTTTCTGAATAACAAAACAGTGAGACATTTAGAGAAAATATTTTTAATACATTGATGCATTTATTTCTAACCCTTTTCTTCGAATGTATCGAACTTTAAGAAGTATACGCAAAAGTTAGGATGGGGGACGAATATTTATCAACTACCCTGTATGTTGAATCATGATTTTTTTGTATCCCTCTGGGTTCTCTCATTTCATTAGAAAATACAAAGTAGGGTTCTTAACTGTTATGTCCGTACCTTGTAGAAATGAACCCTGGAGCTCCTCAGGTGCCACACAATGTAAGAACATTATCTTTTATTGTTACGTCCTACCATTTTTTTTTTCCTTTCGTTTTTTACCTTCGGATTTATTTTTTGTACAAATGGAAAATCCTAGCGCAACCCGAACCCTAACTAAACGTATGTCATTCTCTTTTAACCTTTTCGACTCAATCTAATCTGGGATGACATTTGGACCGCTACGCTACACCCCGAATTTCCATAAATGTTTATTTTTTTCAATTTGTTTAAAATATTAAAATATGTGACACTTACAGGATTTCCGTCTTCAAGTGATGGAGGGGTAGAAAAAAAAATTAGAGTCAGAATATTTTGGAACCGGTGCGTGCGTGTGCGTGTGTAGTGCGTAAGGTATGTTGGTGTAAAAGGTCAAAGGTGAATTCAGTTGTAGTCCTCTTGAGGGATGAAAAAAAAATCCAGATGAAGATCTGTCCCTTTTTACGTTACACGGGTTGGGATAGAAAAATGAAGAATTGGTTTTCAATGACCACCTACAGATTCGTCAGAATAAATCCGACTTGTCTTGTCAGGCTTGTCCTTCATGCGATTTCGGAGGGGTACCCACATATTTCTACCCATTCCAGCTACAAATTCCTTGACAACTCCCCTACCAGGTAGGCCAATACTCTCCAAAACGGGTAAAGTGCAGCAGAAGATGCAAAAACACAAATTATTAATTATGAACCACCCTGTGCCTGAATGAATGGTATAATGAACGAAATAAATAAAACCGGTAATATCTGCATGACCAGCAGCACGAGGAATCCATGGGGCTATAAACCAGTCAGTTGAAGTCATAGGCAATTAATGCAAAGCAATCACATTCGACGGACGGACGGAATTGCTGTTGCTATAACGGCCGACCGGTATGCTCTAAGGGTTAAGAGTTTAGTTGTCATAAAATGAAATAATGAAATGACAGTGGTTGGAGTTGCATTCCTCCAGGAGTCCACTGACTTAGGACTACGTCACCTAATGTTCAATTTAATTACTCAACACCAAACTTGTTTTATTTTTTAATTGCTCCACGAACGATGTCTTACTTGCGCTTACTACAACTTCTTACATATATTCATACAAATAACATTACCAGATTCGGACCTTATTTGGGAGTTAGAAATTCCATATTTCATAAGAAAGTTGGCGAGTAACCCGTCAAACGAAAGTCCGGGGTTCGATTCCCAGAGCCAGCTTTTTTTTACACTCGATTTACCATTACAATTTCGGTAACTCGAATCTAGGGTAAAAATTTTCACAAAAACTTCGGAGAAATAAAATGTGCGCTTCCACGTTGTGTAAATTGGTCGTGTAAAATGGCGCCTTCACATTTTTATGCGTCTTGTACATATAAAATTTTGAAATTTTTTTGAAAGTATTTCTGGTTAGTATTTTGAAAAGTTGATTTCTAGTCGATGAAATCATTTCAAGGCTTTAGTAATTATTATTAGAAAGTGAGCAGTCAAGAAATCGTTATTTATAGTCCAGTTTATGACCTATTGTCCTCTATAATGGACTGCGATAATATATTTTCTCTTTACCACTGTCTGAATGACAAGTGCGCAATACAATAAAAATATATTTCGCCTAGAAATATTTCATTCGTTGAATCGTACGACTTCTCCGCTAGAATTACTTTATCTGTAAATTTCTTTTATCATTTTGGCCAAATTGACGAATTAATTTACTATGAAATGGTTTCTTATCATTTTAATTGCACTATACTTCAATTCGTCTTCAATTTCGGGACAATTCGGATTCCCGAGCTTCGATAGTGAAAAAAGTGGTAAAAATAAAGCAACAAACAAGAACAGTACTAGCAGCAGTAGTGGCGGAAGTAGCAGCAATGGCGGATTTCCCGGTGTGCCGAACCCAATGGGTGGCAGTAGCAGCGACAAGAACAAAAGTTCTGGTGGGGGTCTTCCGTTTCCAACAGACCCATCCAAATTTTGGGAATGGGCATTGAAGAAAGAACACTATGCTCCAGGTCACGTGTACCTTGGGATCATGGCCATGCCTTCATTTAAACGGCCAAATGGGACTAAAATTGACACAGGTCATTCGCTAACCTATTAATTATTTAATTTTGAAGTTGATATCCAATATGGTCCGCTTATTAACAACAGTTGACTCTGTCTATCTCTAGGGCCATTTGTGGGTGGACTGATTGCTGGAGTTGGAGAGCAGATTACAGAATCGGATAAAAAGATTGCACTTTTACTGAAAATGACAGATTTTACATTTTTTAATTTGGACGGAGGAATTTTATTTGAATTTGACAAAGAAGCCAGAACACCAGCCAAACCTGGAACACTTGTGACATTAAACCCAGAAAAAGTATTCAAAAAATTTGAAAATGATTTTCATAATCCAATGAATTGGCCATCCATCACTGCCAAATATAACAACGACGAAAAGAAATTTACAAAGACATATTTGAAATTATTTTACCCAGCTGCGATTGAACTAAATTTCAATACTAAAATATATCCGCCTCTAATTGACGAGTCCACTATAAAAGGTGGAAAAGCTGGTGTTGATAAACTAAGAAGGGTCAAGAGGTCACCAGTTTTTGAGAAATTACATGACAATACTCTTGTGAATCGGAAACCTATCAAATTAACCGCATTCGGCCCATTCCCACCAGATGACCTTGGATTTACAAATAAAGATCCCATTGAAATGATTGACCCTTTGACAAATGAGACTATGGTCACAATTGACATTTTCCCAGTACATATTTCACATTTCTATGATGAGTCAGTCTGTGAATCAGCGGCGAAGGCGGGAAAACTTAGTCTCAATTTCCTCAAGAAAACTTTTGATAAAAGTGGAAGGGATAAATCAGGAAACCCGCAGTTTCCGAAAATTCCTACGTCAAAAAACACAGTTGAACCTGATAAATCGGGGACGAAACCTGATAAGAAAAAACCGTCAACGGATGATGATGATGAACCTGATAAGCCTAAGAATAAATCGCCAACGGACGATGATGATGAACCTGATAAACCGAAGAAAAAACCGCCAACAGACGATGATGATGAACCCGACAAACCAAAGAAAAAACCGCCAACCGACGATGACGACGAACCTGATAAACCTAAGAAAAAACCGCCAACAGACGATGATGACGAACCTGATGAACCCAAGAAAAAACCGCCCACAGACGACGATGGACCGGATAAACCTAAGAAAAAACCGCCAAGGGACGATGACGAGCCCGATAAACCTAGTAAGAACCCAGATAAGAAAAAACCGCCTAAAGACGATGATGCACCGGATAAACCTAAGAAAAAACCGCCAAGGGACGATGACGAGCCCGATAAACCCGGTAAGAACCCGGATACGAAAAACCCGCCCACAGACGATGACGCATCGGATAAACCAAGGAAAAAACCGCCAACGGACCATGATGATGATGATAAACCTAGAAAGAAACCTGATAACAAAAATCCGATGGTGGATATGATGAATCCGGATTTTCAAAAAATGCCCGGGTCCAAAGACACGGACAAACCTGGAACGAAATCTGATAAGAAGAAACCGCCAACAGACGATGATGACGATAAACCTGACAGGAAAAAACCGCCAACAGACGATGATGACGATAAACCTGACAAGAAAAAACCGCCAACAGACGATGACAACAACAAACCTGGAAAGAGGAAACCACCGACAGACGATGATAAACCTAGAAAGAGAAAACCGCCAACCAACGATGATGATGATAAACATGGAAAGAATAAACCGCCAACGGACGACGATGATAAACCTGAAAAGAGAAAACCGCCAACCAGTGATGATAATCCTGGAAAGAAACAGCCGCCAACGGACGATGACCATCATGATAACACGAAAACGACTACGATTACAACTACAGTAAAGAAAATGAAACCGCCATCAGATGAAAATAGACCAAGTAAAAACCCAAATAAGGAAAATCCAACAACAAACGATGACGCCGACAATGGTAAACCTGAAAAGACCCCTGATAGGAAGAAACCGCCAAAAGACGATGACGACGATAAACCTGGAAAGAACCCTAATAAGATGAAATCGTCAACAGATGATGACGACGATAAACTTGGAAATAGAAAACCGGCAACGGACGATGATCAACCTGATAAAAGAACAAAAACGACAATAACCACAATAACAACAACAACAAACACGAAAACTCTATCAGACGATGATAAACCTGGAAACAACTCGAATAAGGAAAAACCGTCAACAAACGATGACGACGACGATGGGATATCTGGTGATAACCCCCAAAAGAAGAATCGTCTAACATACGATGCAGACAACATAACTGAAAAGAAAAAACCTCCGACGGATGATAGCGGATCTGATAAACAAACAATAACAACAATAACAACAACAACTACAAAAGATGTAAAATCGCCATCAGGTGAAGGTCAAATCGGAAGGAGTCTCCATAAGAAAGAACTGCCAACGAACGACAACGACGATGATGATAAACCTAGGAAGAACCCGCCTAAGAAAAAGCCGCCATCGGAGGATGACAACGACGATGATGGTAAACCTAGGAAGAGCTATCCTAAGAAAAAGACGCCAACGGACGACGACGACGACGACAATGACGATGATAAGCCTCTAAAGAAGCACGACAAGAAAAAACCGCCGTCAGGCGATGACGATGGTGATGATAAACCTAAGAAAAAAGTTGAGAAATCCAAATCGAAAGATTCAGCGAAGAGCTCGATTAGTTGGAGTTTCTGAAACCTCAATTAGCACTAATCCGAAATTAATTTTAAACCTTGTTGCATATTTTCAAATGAAAATCGATTTGAAATCAGATTTCAAAATATAGTCACCATTGTATTTGTTAACTCGACCAATAATTGAAAGTATCCAACTAATATATAAAGTTTAAACTTTCCCTACAATTAAAATTTCATTGCCAATAAAAATATATTCAAAAACCTAAGTTTTATTTTGAATTATGGCTGCGACCTATTTTTTTAAATAGCTATGTAAACAAATCATTAGTCTAAGACATGGTAGTGTAGTGGTGAGTGTTCCGAATTCTCATCCTACAAAAACTACTGGTACGGGGTTCGATCCTCGGTCTGGGCAGTACTATATAGCGAGTTTTCCCTCTGGGTTTTCCTTGCTATACCGGGCACTCCATCCGCCCGGTCCAAATGGGTAGTACCTTGAGGTTTAAAACCTATAAACATGTCAAACTATGAGTTTGAATAAAAAACAACTCAGGCCTCTGGCGTAAGGACCTAAGGGGTGTCATGAGGGAAACAAGCAATTTAAAAAAAAAAAGAAAAAAAAAAGTCATATCCTGCGATGGCAAGATATGCTCCGAAGAGCGAACGGCACTTGCCACATTTTTTCCCTTAGGATAAACCCGGGAGTAAAGCCAAAATAATGTGACAAGTGTGAATCACTTTCTAGACTTATAGCGCAGTGAATGCGTCCTCATTACAGCCATAGTCTATAGGAGAAATCATCGATTTTTTCACTCTATGAGTTACAGTCGTAACTTTCGAAATCGTGCCTTATCACTTTTTAATCTTGAAGATCTAATCAAATCACAATCAATGCAATGGAATGACAATGACCGTAGACAACGTGCAGAGACCATAAAATCTCAATTCAACACGCAGATGCAAAGTGTTAAATAAAAGAAAAACAACAAATGTTTGCTAAAAATTCTT
Source organism: Protaphorura glebata (assembly GCA_034694305.1). Taxonomy (NCBI): domain Eukaryota; kingdom Metazoa; phylum Arthropoda; class Collembola; order Poduromorpha; family Onychiuridae; genus Protaphorura; species Protaphorura glebata. The sequence continues at coordinate 16,431 of JAQFYE010000652.1, forward strand.
GAGTGCAAAATTACGATTCCCTGCTTTTTGCAAGGAACACTTGTATTTAATATTTTGGCATTTGGCACAACACACTACACAACATAACAAAGGCATTCATTTTTCTTGCATACAATAACAAAAAAGGTGAAAAACAACATAAAACTTGTTAAATATCTACTCACTCACTTGTCCTCTTTTTTTCTTCATAATATATTTTAATGCTTAAAAAGCCGAACCGTCCGCGCGGCTAACGACTTCCACTTCAACTTCAACTTCTTTTCGCACGAATGATCAAAACAACAAGGTTTATTGCAAAATGGCATGCAGGCAAGAAAATGGCAAAATAGAAGCAGATTTGGCCGTTCGGGTTCATTTTTGCACAATCATTTACAAAAATTAATCAAAATAACACAGAATTTTATGGCATATAATTTTATCAGATTCCCATAATAAATTGACAACTACCGGGTAGGCTCATACTGTGTAAAAACGGGAATGAACCTACCTAATACGAATTTGTCAAGTTACTTTGGAAAAATTTGCAATAAAATCAATGTTAAAAATCTATGACACGTGACAATGACAGGTCACGTGATTATTAAATTAACTACAACTATTATAAAAATTCGTATAAATGATGAGTGACTATAAATAGGTTGACCGGGGATGGATTTAGGCCAGGCAGTGGCTAATTTTACATAACAATAGACAATGACAACGGAATCCTCTAAGCGACGGCCTAATTTATGGCCTGAAGCCTGAAGCATACCTGATCTGCATAATTAATTCGACAATGATATTCTGCTAAAGATTCAGTCATTGGCCCCATTATTTTTTTTTTACTTCTGAGACGAATATTCCGGCCATTTCCGATATTTGCGAAGAGACGTCGATGTCGATGCCGCTTCCAATGTTTTCCCGTTTCTTTAGGTCTACCGCTAGCTGGTTATCGCTATCGCTGTCGTTATCGTCTGAACATGAATGCTTCGCTTCGGCGACAACAAGCCAAGCCAGTCAGGAACTTGAGTATTTATTAAGTCAGTAATATTATGCAGGCATTCAGGCACGGCACAGACAAGGATTTATGTTTATTGGCAGTCCATCCATCAAAATCAACGTGTTCATTGACCACACTTGAATTTTGATCACTGATGAGCAAAAAAGATGATGGCACTTCACTTTACACAGTTTATTCAGACAATGATCTCCAAATCCTTATAAAAGTTCTTGGCCGACCGGGACCGATTTTTGTCAGACCGCGGCCGATGATGTTGATGTCTTAAATAATCTGAAGTTGACGGCAACACTGGGTGTTGTTTTCTTTTCGGCGGGGGTGTAAGGACCAACGGTCGAGATACCTCAATGGATTCGGGGGATTGGCCGCGACCAACAGGTCCATGTCGCTTCCCTAGACTTTTATGACTGTGGGCATGTCCGTGGGAATGCGGATGAAAATGACTACTCGTGACCCGACTCCGACTAACAGCGCCACCTGCACCAGTACTAATCGTCCTTGACCTGTGAACTCTCTTCACACCGTGACCACCGTGACTGTGACCGTATTCGTTGTAATAATGTTTCGCCCTTGCTTCACTGGTCAATAGCCAAGTTCGAACATACTCACGACTCGTAAATTCTTTGGGATTTGAATTGACCGCTGTGGCAGTGGTCGTCCACATGGACATGGATGTTTTCCGAGGCCACGTAGTATAGGTCGCTGTGGACAGGTGGGAGGAGACGGAGAGTTGATCATCACCGGCCGCTGTCCAAGTCATTTCTGTCTCGGATGGGTATTCGGTCGTATCGGAGGCACTCGCGGTTATGGCGGGAATTGGAGGTACACGTGTAGATGGCGCGGTATGGACGCGCGGATCCAATCTCGAAGGTATCACGTGTTCCACGACATCTTCAGAGCAATTTGTTAACAATGGATCATGATTTTGAAGACATTTGGCACAAAGGACTTTGAGTTTTTGACTGAGCGTCGGGAGAAATGGGCGGGAATTATAATAATAATTGGAATTGGACGGCGGAGGTCGGCGTGACGGTAGAGTCCCACCGGACACTTGATCACCCTCACAGATTAATATCCCATAAGGGTCTTCCATTAATTTTTCGTAGAAAGGGTCAATGACCTCGGGGACGGGAGCGGAAATCCGTTTGTGACAATGACACCTGCTCCCTGGTCGATTCGACGCCGCTTTGGCAGCCGCAGAGGGATGATAATGATTATGTTTGGGATAATTGACTATCACCCTCGCTGCTTCTTTAATTTGTACAGGGGTTGACGTTCGAACCACGACGTCACTTGTGACTGGACTCCGAGATTTCCCACGGGATCCTCCCGCTTTTTCGGACTGAAGACTCAATTTTCGTACGACGGAGTGATGGCGGAGTGTTCGGTGTTCTGGGAAATAAAAGACAAACGGTGGGTTGTCTAAAACCATGTCATCCGCTTCATTCTCGTTCTCATCAGCCACATCTTTCGGTTCTAACAGTGAAAGCGTGTTTGTATTTCGACTGTTTGAAGATCCATTGCTGTCATTACAACAAGTGTCCGGCACCCATGTCGTCGTCAAATCTCCACCCAGCTTTTTTAGACCCTGCAATTAAAAATTAAGTCTTTGTTAAGGACGGATGTTAAAAAGGTACGAGTGTGCCAATTCGCCCCACTTCAGCAACATATGCCCATGACGTTCAGGAAACACTGATTTTTTAAGCTACCTGGGACATAGACATAATAAGCCTGAAGGCTCAGACAGACAGGGTCCAGAAAATCCGTGTACGTTGTGGGATATTGACAAAGGGATTAATGGAGTTGACGGAACCCACTGAGTTTAATCAGGACACCTAATTACTTGTGTACATTTTCAGGGTAAAAAAAATTAAGGTAAGGCTATTGTCTTGTCGAGTCAATTCGACACACCTGCTTTTCCACGTTCTGCATTGCGTGCAAGGGTGCTAGCAATCAATGCCATAAAAAATCTACACTATAAGTTCGGCCAATACTCAACTCCGAACTAATTTTTTTTAAATCGATGTACTATTACAAACCCCACATGCTTAGAAAGAGGTTCGAAAAATTATATGGAGAGTATTGCCCCACCTACGTATGAGAATGTTGTCAAGATAAATATTTGGAGGATGTGCAAGGTCGATGAAAAATTGAGTACTTGTACTGGTAATGAACCGAATATGATGAAAAATCATGTGAACAGCAGGTACTCGAAATTTCTAAGAAAATCCTACACGGAATTTCCAATGAGGAATTCAAGTACATTCGGGATTAGATAGGACGAGCAAGGTTGAAGATTTGGCCTTGTGTTCTATGCTTGGACTGTGTGCTTTGTATGACAGGTGAGAGGTGGATTTTAACTTTTGACGGATAGGTAGGTCGGAATATCTTTCAAGAGCTCATACGGGAATTTTCTCGGTGGATAAAATCATAAAAACTATATCTCACTTATTCCAAAAAAATATTTCTTAAAATGTATATCTCGCTTTTTCTTTCCTTCCTACGAAATCATATATTTCAAAAAAAAAACTTTCGAGACACCCTCCATTCTTGTTTGGTACACCCTGTGCAGTCCTCCGAGCACAACCAGCCAAAATTCTCTACAAATTCTCAATTCTTTTGAAAAACTTGTGAGACACCCTGCAAGTTTATTTGGTTCACCCTGTGCTGCCCTCCAACCAACTTTCGCTACAAAATCTAAATTCTTTTCGGAATAATTTTTGAGACACCCTTAATTTTTACTTGGTACACCCTGTGTATCCCCCCTGTGTAGAGTAGAACCCGCCAAAATTCTCTACAAATTCTCAATTCTTTAAAAAACTTGTGAGACACCCTGCAAGTTTATTTGGTTCGCCCTGTGGAATCTTCAGCGTAGTGTCCACCAACCTTCTCGGAATATCTTTTGAGACACCCTTCATTTTTACTTGGTACACCCTATGCAGTCTTCCACATTGTACCGCAAACTTTAAACAAGCAACCGAACGAATTCCCTTGTCAATCTGTCTTTGAAGATAATTTGTCAAAATTTCGACAATTTTTTTGTGCGCTCAGCTCCAAAGCGCGCTGTGCTTGAAAAAGGAGTGCAGCAGAGTGTAAACAGTACTTTGAAGAATTTTTTCAGTAACTTACCTTCTCACTGTTCATGTTCGTTGCGTTCACGTTCACGCGAGCAGCTCTCGTCAAGACTTCACTAATGTTGGTATAATTATTGGCCATGATGAGTGGTTTCCCTTTCTCTAAAGCACCCAGACTCGTCAAATTCAAATCCCATGAACCCCGCCGACCACGCCCTCCATTAGTCATCGTCATCGCCACAATTTTTTCATCTCTCCAACAATCTTCATAAATTTCTGGCGCCGGGGATGGAATCACCATTGTCGCGCCATCTGTCTTATCATTCACAATGGACTTTGCAACTTCACAATTCACAAAATTCAAAACAAGGAACAGAATGATTCCAAGAATCAAACATCCCGTGCACGTTAGGACAATAATCATTTCGACGGAATCAGAATCGTAAACATACACCAATAATCCGCCATTTTCAAGAATCACTAGAATGGCCGGAAAAATCCATGTGGATATTCTCATTGACCCCTGTAATGTCGAGGTCACGTCCCAGAAGAATATGTACGAGCACTTGGACACATAGAGTAAGAACTCTTGGGCGGAATAACTGCCTTCAAGCGCCACCTCTGAACCAATTTCTTCGTCGGCCGTCGCCGGCGCCATTTTCTCTTCTCTCCGGCCAATCCAAGCGAATGTGATCACAAAATGGAGGAGAATGGGGAGTATGGCCCATAATTTTAAATGTGCGATGAGAATTCCAAGAACTAAGAGTCGACAGAGCAGAAGCATGAGACGACTCAACATATTTAACTCAATGTTCAACACTTGAGACCAATTCACAGTTCTGTCACTGTTCACTGAACACTTTAAATTGTCGGAGAATATTTGTGTGGTTTTCGAGTGGAGATTTTGATAATTCTTTGGACCATTTTCGGATTTGATATAAGTGGATAAGGTCAACGCTATCATGACGCTCACAATTTCCGCCAAGATGACCCAGAAGGCTCTTCCGAACATTTCCTGTTAATTAAAAGTTGATTAAAATTAATTTTATATGACTAAATTTAGTGTATGCACAAAGTTGAAACTAATTAGTCTACATTCATGAAATCCGTGGTCCTTCGAACCGGATTAGTATTTGTCACTTTAAATCAGAGTCAAAAGTAGACTGGCAAACGAATATCTTGTATCCGGACATTGGTATCCGGCGATGTCTGCGACATATATGACCCGAAATCAAAACTATGTCACCTTCGGCCGCGATAGCACGGAACAATAAAAAGATAAGCCTTGATAATAATTCCAGCCAGCAGATTCGGGTCAAAATGGTCGGCTTAACGATTGGCTTTGTCTGCATTTTCTTAGTAATCCTAATCCTAATTTATTTTATTTCCTTCGTAGAAATAATTTCTGGACGTCGACACGTACAATCTAAAGAAATTAGTTTTAGCTGCCGCACTGGGCTGACAAGGGATCATTTTGAAATGAAAAACTCAAATCACATAACCAAAATGGGCGTATTAGCCTACCTTGTCCTATTTTGAATTCAAAATGGTTTCCTTGTGATCCTCGAGCCCCTGAGCCCTGATGATCCTGAACATGCATGCCTTGCATATGAATGTGAACATTAGTGTTAGCACATTGCAGTGCAGGCTAAAGTTTTTTCGGGAACGATTTGTGTCTCGCGCTCTTGGAGAAATTCAATTGTGAGCCTTAAAAAGTAATTTCTCTTCTTGGACTCAAATTACATTTTATTGTATTCTCTTTCAAATCCTTTCTGGTCTGGACGAACGTGATTCTTTCATTTCATCTCATTTGAATATTTAAGAGTAAGATAGAGTCGTATTTTTGTACGTACAGGGTGGTTCATAAGAATCTACCGATTTTTTATTTGAAAGTGACATAGGGCAGGAAAAACACATGTATGGTACGGTGTGTGTATGTAGTTATGAACCACCCTGTGGGATATAGTGTGTAAAATTATGAACCACCCTGTGTTATATACTTTGTACCTAGAAAGAAGTAATTAAAAGATAGGTGGATGGAGTTACCTGAGGAAAGGTGATGAGGAAAGCCAAATGAATGGAGGTCAGTGGCAGTGATTGAATGTACACTTGGAACACCCTCAAGGCTACGAATTCCTGAACGTCCGCAGGGTCATACGCAAAAGCCAATTTTAGGTAGCGCCATAACAAGCCTACAGGAGAAATCACAATTTTTATATACACTCAAATCTTACCGAATAATTATAAAAAATTCATAAAAATATAAAAAAACACGATGAAGTTTTTGCCACCATCAATTTTGCAAAAGAAAGAGGCGTCGACGACATAATTGTAATTACGCCCAATTTCCTGCTGTCAACAGGTCAGCCAATGCTAAGAAGAATGATTGATGGGACTCGAGAGCTTTCAAAATTTTATTTGATAAAAAGTTGAGGATGAACTCCCTAATTGTAGTCTTTGTGTATTTAAGAGTGTCGATAATCTCAAGAATCGTGATCAATTTACAAGTTTCTCAAGTGCCCATTATTTCCAAGTACTGTATAATTGAAAGGAACCAGTACATTATCACTGATTGATCATGTTGATTTTATTTATAAATCAATTAGCGTGCGCTTTAACTGTTCAAATAAATCATGGGCCAGCGCAGCGGTGCATTCGTCGCAATTTTTATTAGCACTTTTAGTCCTACTTCTACAGCGAAGCATCAATTTTCTGTACAGGGTAGTTCATAACCAATTAATCCTTTCTAAACTTTCATAAAATCAAGATGGCGTTATTTGCGTGTGACAATCTGGCAACACCTCGCGACTCATAAGTCTTAAGATGGTAATTTGACAACACCGCGCGCGCCATAAGTCATTACATGCACTAATTGAGAAAACTCACCTCTTATTGTCTACCTTGTGAATTATTACATTTGTGAAATAACAAATTAATCCTACTAGTCTTGGCTAATTAATTATCATGTCAAATTTTACAGGAGCACCTGTACTTGTACCCTTGGCAAATCATTAAATAATAAAAAGTGGTTCTTTGAAAAAATCCATTCATCCCGTGGGAATTCCATTCATGACCACTTCCTCCCGTTAAAACCCGATTTCAGTGTCTTATTCTTATTTCCTAGTCAAAAAACCCATAAAATATTTCATGGTTCATTCAATTGACTGTTAAACACTCAATATTTTTACTTAGGCTGTCAAGTCATAATTTCACATTCACAGGGTGGCTCATAACTGTTTACTACCTAGGTTTTTGCAATACAGGGTGTACCGCAATGATGGCTGTAATGATATCGGAGTACGCGGGTTCCACTACCAACATTTAATTGGCACGGCCAAAGGCAGAATCAAATAATGGTCCTTCGAACCGGATCACATTGTAAATTAAAAGTTGATGAACCACCCTGTAAATCTTTAGGAATGTCAATAGGAAATAGGAGTCAAGACTTAGTGGTCGTAATTAATCACTCACTCACTAATTGTGAGAAAGTAAATCTCTGTTTGTTGAAGAATTCCTTACGGGATTAAAAGAACCCAAGACTTGTTCTCTTCAAATCTGGAATTTCTTTCTTATCTTAATTTTTCTGTGTCTTTGAAACCTTGAAGAAAACATGTAGTAAATCTTGTGAAATGTGAGGACACGAATGCCCTTAATCCTCATCTGTCTACCGTGGCCGTGGCTTATCCTCTTTCAAAACTAGCCTTGTTTTATTGAACTTGTCATTTGTAGTCTACAATTTACAGTTACTGTTTTGTTTTTCACTGATCACCTCATTTTATTACGCGCAGTACAACTGTACAACTCATCCATACCGTAAAATGTTAATGACACAATTCAATCCCGTTCCTTGTCAATTGTAAATGTCAATTAGATTTAATTTATGCAAACAAATTAAAAACGTGTGATTGCACTTAAGAAAGACAGGACAACCGTAATTTTTTGGTAGAGATTACGCTCCATTACTGTACAGATTTCTTTCTCATTAGCATGACAAAATGCTGAAGACTGATATTCAAATTAATTCTTAACACGTCGCGTTGTGTCATTTTCCAAAGATTAAACAAGAATTTGTCTCGTTTGTCAGGTTTAGATACATTGAATATTTGATAGGGTGGTTCGTAACTTTTGTACCTCCAGGGGGTGTCAGACAAATTTTGAGATATATATTTTGTGGATATTCTTATACTGGATGGTCCATTGAGCTTTTCCAAACTCAAATCCAATGCGCACATCGACGCTGACGAGTGGCTGAGTACAGAATCGACAGGAAAAGGACAAAATAGGGATTTTTAAACTCTTTTTCGACTAAAACACGTCAAAAAAATTTGTTTCGTAAAATCAGCTGTCTTCTGATGCGCGCATCGACGCTGACGACTGAATAAGTACAGAATCCGCAGGAAGAGGACAAAACACAGATTTTTAAACGATGTTTCGACTAAAACTCGTCAAAATAATTTGTGTTTCGTAAAATCAGCTGTTTTTTGATGCACACATCGATGCCGACGAGTTGCTGAGTACAAAATTGACAGGGAAAAGCCCAAAATATGAATTTCTAAACGCTGTTTTGACTATAATACGACAAAATAATTTGTGTTTTGTAAACTCAGCAGTTTTTTGCCGTATTTTTGTGCATTTTTGGTAATACTTATTCCACCGATTTAGAGAAAAAGTCGATTTTTCACTGACAACGAATGGAATGTCGAATTGTCCATGTTTTGTGACCCGTGTTATCCTTTGAAAAAATCGTACAAATCCAAAAATGTCCCTTAATCGTAATTCACTCTGACATTGTGATTGTGACTGACCTAAAAGAGTGAAGTGCATGACGTAGCAAAGGAGTCGAGCGAAGGCTCTTCCGACGAAGTCCAGTCCACGACACACCCAAACCATACTCATGGTCGTGACCAAAAGTGATGTGACCAAGGAACTGAAGATGAGGAACCAACGCCAGTCCCACACTAACACTAGTCCTAATGATCGCCAACAATGCAGGGTCAGGAAAATCTATGTTGGGACACAAAAACAATCAAATTCAAATCAAAGTTGTAAATTAACTTGACATCAACATCCATGTGTCTTTGTCTAAACATGGGTACTCCTGCTCAGTATATTTCCATTATAAGGTAGGCCAATACTATAGTACACAAGGAAAATGTTGTACGGTAAGGTCTCGTGGACCCTTGAAGTCTCTCACTTATTTTGAGAGGGAAGTTTATTTATTTTGAAGAGTATATAGGGAGAAAATTCCCATTTATTTTCAGGAACATGAAAAAGAAAAGATTTGAGATATTTTGGGGTTCTTTTCCCCTAAGGGTAGACCATTAATGGTTACGACGTACTTTAATGAGCATTCCTTCATCTTTTTGTACTATTATTACCTGAACCCCAATTTCAATCAAGTAGGTTGCAATGAGACCAGTAGCTCCTGACAAGTGTTGTAATCGTAGACGAGTCCCACTTTGTAAACACAAACCTGCCACTTTTCCATCGCCACTTAAACAAACCACTCCACCGCTTCCACTTCCACTTCCGTCAATGTCAGTCCCAGACATGGGCACGGACAACGCTTTCTTCATTTTTTAACACTTTTTACTCCCAAAATCCTCTCAAATTATTCACGATCACGATTTCACCACAATTTTTCTCACTTTACCCCATTTTATTTTCAGGCGGACGCCATTTTAGTTGAGATATACATTTTCTTTATTTAACGTTGAATTTTTTATAGTTGACATGCCAGCAATCTGGAAATATTCAAAAATAAAATTGTTTAAATTATTTGGACAGCGTAGTAGTACGGGATTCCCATCTGCTACCTGATCATGGAAGAGGGTAGTCATAGAGGTCATGACCTCTATGACTCTGATAAAATGGGAACTTGAAATAAGAAACTACTTCCTTGTTTATATTTTTGATGCTTGTGCGTGAAAGATTTTATGGAATCGTTTCGTTGCGCGCTGTCATATACATACATATTTGGGGATTTGATTTACCACCGGTCGCGCTGGTTGTCAAAATCTTGAGCTTGACTCATTTGTTCAAAGAGACATAAAACAAATAAAATATACAAGTCGTAGAGTTACAGTTACATCCGTAGCTGCGGTACAACTGAGTTTGTTTATGTTTGTTTGTTTTTCCACTTAGTTTCAATTTACATTTTTGACATGACGACCGGACTAGAAAGCGCATTCCATAACCACAGAGACAATTTAATTAAGAAGTTATTTTATTTTACATCTTTCTTAATTTATGTTTTCAAATCTATCTCGGCGCCAAACTGCTGAGACAAACCAGAATTTTTGCGGCACCCTGAGGGAGTATTTAAATTCTGCACAGTTTAAATTCCGGAGTGGTATCTAACTCTGAAAATCAACATAGTTTGACAAGGTAAGGCTCATACTGTCCAAAAAAAGTTAATTTTTGTTACCGAAATTACCAAAAAGCACACCTTGAACGAAATATTCAGTTTTCAATGGCTCATAAACCAAAAATTGTAGAGAATTTGACATTTTCCGGGACAGTACTGGCGTCATCCGCATACTAATCAAATGTTGTTTAAACTTTCACAGACAAGATTTATGACCACAATGGACAGTTTTTTTTGTGTATGTCTGTATAAATTTGTATTTACATACAGCACGGGATCCCTTGTAAGGAAATGATGGATTGAATAAAGGCGCGCAGACAGCGCAGTGAAGCGGATTACAGATTGTTCAATGAAACAAAGGTTTAATTCAAATGAATTGACCCATTCTGATTCAAGTGACATTAAAGTTGTTTGATGGCGTTCACCACGCCCATGTCCGTCTGTCTCCGGACGTGTCTCACCTGTTTTTTGATTTATGACCAAATGCTAATGTGACTGGTTGACAAACCTTGTTTGTGTGTGAATAATGTGCGTGTACGCATAATGCAAGACAAGCCCCTTTTAATCAAAAGACCTGTACATTTGTATTGTATTGTAGCATTCACAACATTAGATTTAATTTATGCGTATAATAATTCTACAGGTTGCTGACTGGTATCCGGAAACACTTCATAAATTTGGCTAAATACTGTAAAAACAATAAGAAATCTTCAAGTTTAAGGTTTGTCTCTGACATAAATGTCATCATTTATCTAACGGTGGATATCGCTGAGATAAGAAAACCTGCACACGTGGAAATACTTGGAATCTTCAGAAAAGTTGACGAGGGAAGGGTATATCAGTCTGTGGCAGAAAACGGTTCAAGAAGCTCCCTTGTCATTTCACAGGGTTTAATGTTGGCTACCTTTTAAACTGGCACCAAATTTAATGGACATGGCACAAAATTGAATACCGTTAGCACCAAAATAAATTAACAGACACCAAAATATTTAATCTGACACCAAAATAAATAATCTGACACCAAAATAGCCAGCTGACATATTTCGGTGGCAATCAATTAAACTGGCACCAAATTTAATGAACATCGCACCAAATTAAATACCTTTTTTTGGTTCCCAGAAATTTGATGCCAGTTTAATTTATTTTGGTTCCTAAAAATTTGGTGCTAGTTTAATTTGTTTTGGTGCCAACTTAAATATTTCCCTTTAATGTTTTGTGGTTGCTTTAAGGAGGTTTATCTCCACTGGAGTCCATATGATCACGTGACCCCCAAAGCACGCCCATAAATGGCAATGGCGGCAACGGGGCGTTTTAGGACACCCTACCCTACAATTGAGTACGGTAAACTTTTTTACGGAAATAAAATTTCAAAAATGTTCTTCCAATTTTTACAGTACTTCTGCTTGGCATTATATTTTGTAATCAACACATCATCAGTGTACTTATACCCGACAGCATAATTTTAATAACGGACTAAGACGTACACCAGAAATTAGCCCCAGGGCTTTTAATGATCAATACAAATATCAATGGCAACGCAGCGCAGTGTCAAGAATATTTTGCAATATCATCAGACCATAATTGAGCAAATATTTCCTTTGGTCCATTCATCCATTCTTCCCAAATAAAGCCCTCAGAGGATACGGTTACGTGTGATTTTTCACACCCCGCAACCACAAATATGAAACTCTACTCCTTAAACAGCTCACATTCTGATCCTCCCGCCCAAAAGATAACGCTCAATTTTAAACCTTGGCGGGAATAGATCAAAAACATAAGATCAGAGGAGAATGTCCTCCTAATAATTATAGGGTGGATCAAAATGAGTCCACCTTCTATTTTGCATAATCTCACCAAAATAGGGTCAATTAGCCTACTTTACCCTAGAAACTAGTGTCTGGCTTCAAAATTCCAACTCTTCGGATGATTTCACATGAAAATGGAATAGAAAATGTATATTTCACTATTTCTTGAAATCTTTGATCATTTTTGACATTGGAGTGGATGTACGACTGACGGTTATGAGTCACCCTGTACAGAAATTAGTGCTTTGGACGACCTGGGATTACGAAGACATTGAATTTTGAATTCTTGTTAAATGAAGGTTCGAAAAGAAAAAGAATGATGAAATCGGAGACGTGAAATCCTCATAAGGAACTGAAGTATTTCATTTGAGGAATTCTGATGAGGTGATTGCGAGGAAATATTTGAGGGTGAAATAACACCTTCAGTTTTTGACCTTTTTCTTTCTCAGTTTGTTTAGTTTCTTCATTGTTTTGAGGATTTGAGGTGCGGAAAGTAATGCAAAGTGAAGTGAAAGAAAACCAATTTCCGCTCGTTAGGATGGAATTTTTTGAGAAGGGATGGCCAAGGGTGTATGTACCGTAGAGATATATTGCCAGTGTTTATTATCACCTGTCTTCTATGAGTTCACCAATTTCTAGGAAAGACGTAAATATTTTTTTTATATTTAATTTCAGATGAACTAAATATTCCTGGAAATGTCGATAAGAGGGGTGGCGGATAAGTTACGGAGTCTAGCTTCGGTCCAATTACGCCAAATACATCCGGATTTTACCGAGTACAATTCATTTACGGCGAATTCAGCAGAATTACACCGAGCACAGCTCAATTAAGGCGAAAATATCCGAATTACGCCGAGTGCGGCCCATTTACTCCGCATACATCCGGATTATAAAGAGTACAGCCCGATTACGGCGATTACAAATAAATTAGACCGAATACAGCTGAACTATTACGAATTCGTCCGAATTACACCGAATGCGGACAATTCACGTCAAATTCATCCGAACTACGCCGAATACAACCCATTTACAGCGAATGTCTCCGAATTACACCGAATACCACCCATCTACAGCGAATGTCTCCGAATTACACCGAATCCGACCCATTTACAGCGAATTCATCCGAAGTACACCGAATGAAAAGTCGAAATTATTTATTAAGATGGCGAATTACCATGGATACTTTAGTATATACTCATCCGCATCCGAGACATCTATGCATTCCCCCATTAAACCCAGACAGGCGAAGTGCGGCGTAACCATCCGGACCAGTCCGAATACCTAGACGAAAACATCCGAATCACAACGAGAAGACACGAATCCAACCAAAAATATTTAAATCATGCCGAAAACAACCGAATTTTAACGAATATACTCAAAATTCATCGAATATGTTTCGGATCAATTTGCGGGTTCATCCAAATCCCAAAAAGAACACTGGTTGAGATCTGTTTTAGATTTTCGAGATGTAAATTTAATTAAATTCGAGTCTGACCATCACAAGAAGACTACAATAGGACAGGTGGTCCACAATCCCTCACTGTCACTGTGATTCCATTAGCGACGTTTACTCCCTGCTGATCTGGGTCCGGTATGACATAAATTGAACAAACTAGCGAGTCTCTGTCTAAGTCGAATAATAAATGGATTTCATAACTAATGGAATGGACGCCGAATTTTTTTAAATTATTGACCAAACATTCCAGTCCAGTCCCAAAACCATCCGCGTCCTTGTCGCCGTGGAATCTTGTGTATCATAAAGTTTCCAGCTGTGACTGACTTCATGACAACCTTAAGAAAAGACAGAACAAGCTCGGAGACACTTATCTCTATTGTTCCTCGCATTTTCCTTGAAATAAGGATTACATTAAGTCAAATCTTGGAATTCTGTAAGAATTGTCGCGTCAGAGGACAAGTCTGAGTCTAAGCCCCGGGTGGCGATACGTCGGATCGGAATCAGTTTTCATAAGCCTCCAACGGTTTTGAACAATAACAAAAAATCAGGTTGTCACATTTTGTTCAAATTCTTGGAATTCGGTGTCTGGAGGTTAAACTGTCAATCAAGATAAGATCCTATCCCAAAAATTCTCATAGAAATTTCTGTCGAAAGATTTCATCTAATATCTAAAATCGGCTAAAAATGGAAATATTCGTCGAAAAAACGAAAAAAAATGACCTAAAGCCAAAAATTCGAAAATTGTTTGTCCAATGATCGTTTGGTTGGTTAAATCTCTGAACGCGCGTTCAACTTTCAACTACGTCGTTCATCCATCAAGTCCGATCGACAGAAACCAATTGTGGCCTTCTGTGTTTGACGGATTGATCCTTCACATTCGGAAAAAATCTAATTCTACAGAGCTCAAAATGCTGGAAAGCTTAGGGCTAGAAGAAATGGTCCAGGGATGGGATGCGATCCGGTCCGGGGTATCTTCATTCCCCAGAGGTTAAAGAAAGGCAAATAAATCTTTGACCGAGATTTGCCATGGCCCTCCTCCACACATTCATCATTTTCAAAAAGACGCTTGGGTTTGGGGTCGAATTGCACCCTGGGTATCTTCAATCCAATTTTTCACCTGCTCCCTTTACACCTCAAACGGTCCAAGAGTAATTGACTCGGACAGCATGACAGCAGGCTCTGGTTCAACTCGACCTTCCTTTTTCTCTCTTTCTATTGTTCAGGAATTTCAGATTTTCATTTTTCGAAAACAAGGGATTTTATTGAAAGGGCTCCCTTGTGGGTGTAACGAAGGTTATGGTGTTAGGGACGCTCCCTTGTGGAATACCATTGTCCTGCATGGAAAAATCTCGATTTAGCGCTCTATTCTTAACTTTTCCACAGATTAGTGTTGGTTTCTAATAAATTCTGAATATTTCACAAATTTTTCTCGAAAGGAAACTGTTTTCAAGCATTCTTTTCTAAAAAAAGTGATTTCTTGAAAAAATAAATATGCGTTTGTACGGTCACTGAAAAATGAAGGTTGGTTCCCGCAGCGGAAAGAGTTATAAATAAATAGTGAGTCGTGGTCCGTAGTCAATTGGACATGATTTACAGTCCTTGTCACATTTGTTCCAGTCGGTCGGATTCTGTCCGTCGTCGTCG
>JAQFYE010000653.1:0-31762 GCA_034694305.1 Protaphorura glebata
CCGTTTATCCATTCTGATGACGATAGGCCTTTCTTCTCGTAAATCGCCCTATTCACTGATGGACATTCCTCAAAAAGTGTAATGGGTTTCTGCAACGCGGGATTTATACGGAGTGTTTAGCAACCTTTTCCTACCTCTTCAATACTACAGCCGAATGTGGTGTCTGCCATAAAGTTAGATGTACAATTTGGTAATTTTATCCTGGACCTACTGAGCTTAGTATCGTCAATCTTATGAGCGAGTGAAGAACATGCCGGAGTTTCAAACTATGTAATAATAATTCGTGGTCTATCTCTCACTGGTTAAATTAAATTTTACCCTAATTCAGCGCGCCCGTCCCGCTCCTGGCTTCCTCAAATCAATAACTCTGTAGATTTCTTAATAACTTCTTGCCAAAAATGTATGTCTCACGGATTTCATGAAATACTCTAACTGGAATTGCATCCAGACTATGACTTGAGTTGGTGGGATAAGTAGCTTTGCAATAATTATTCATACACAACCACACTTAAAAGTACCTTGTCACTTCCGAATTATTTTGTAGGAATTATCAGAATAGGAACGGGAAACCTCTCCAAGAATGTGAACGAAGTTGCTTTCATGTATTAAATCCCATGAACCTGTGAGACCTTTACAGCTTCTGTAGGATGGTCCGATTGAGCTAAATCGTGCATAATGGGATTGCATCCACGGAATTTCAAAATTTTGATATCCACAACAGAGAATTTCAATCAGAAAGATTCCGCTTGAATGCAACTCCTGCCTTTAACTTTTTTCAGAGGAGTTCCTGTTCGGGATACACTGTATATTAACTGAATAGTTAGGACTAACCAGCTAGACCCTGATTATGGAGGAATCCTTCATTTGCCAAACTGTCCAAACATTGCGGGAGAAGTTCCTTGAGGTAAGAACATGAGAAAAGGAATGCCCCGACACGTTCCTCGGACTCTTTTTCTTCGCTCATCTGTTGTTTCATTAATCCCATGAGCGCGGCGCGCTCAGCGTGCATTTGTTGTTCGCGCTCTGCGAGGCGTTTCACACGAACCGCTTCAAGGCGCCGACGTTCTTCGTACTGATTCTGTTCCGAGGTCAACAATCGCAATTCCTCTTCCTCTGTAAACTCGAGTAAAGCTTGTTCCATGACTTTCCAGGACAACGTGTCAACAATCGGCTTGACCTCTTCATCAAAATGATAAAGTTCATTAGGGAAAATCTCAGTGGCCACATCATAGCCAGCTTTGACTGGGACGTAAACTATCGGTGGTGGAATTTCATCGATGATGTCGGTCTGTGTCGTCGCATCCACTTCCTCGACCGGAACAGTAAATTCTTCAAGGAATTTGTCTGTCGCCACGATATTTCGCTCATGACCTTCGGCTGGTGGTGGGGTTTGAGGAATTTCTATTCCCCCAAGTTTCCGCGGCGGATGTTTCTTGAATTTCTTTTTAAGTTCTCCTTTTTCAATCACTCTTTTACGCTCCAGCTCGACCTGATATAATTAAATTGGCTGTCACCAATCGCATTGATTAAGACACCGGTAGTCTAGTCATTGACTCTATATATACAGGCCGCGGGCGAATAAAAAGGTTTGCATTCTGAAAATTTGTGGCTCAATCAAATTAAATGGCGTCGATACGAAAAAGAACTGACAAGTCGGGACAATCTGGCAGTGTAGTGTTAAATTCTTGTCCCATACAGTCAAATTTTTCAGCAGTGATTTCATACGATTCACGTTATTCAGTGGCATTACAACTGGTCAAAGTGTGAATATTTGTGTATGTATTAAGTTCATAAATTGAAATGATTATATCTGCAAATTATTCCTTAATTATGCTTTCTGTGTATATACTCTCTCCTATTGTTTCTTGATGGCTCAAAGCCAGGTCCGAATATTGACAACAGTGCAAACTGAAATTCTTGACCGTAATAAAAGAAATTAACTAACTAACTAATTTCTGTTGGACTACCCTGCATAAGTCATTCAACAATCAATTACCGTTTGAAATGTTTTGGAAGTTCCTCCCCGGTAAACATGCGGATCCCAAGCCATATTGTAATAGTCGTGGGCACCACGTGGTCTAAAGTATTTTAAGAAACATTAGTCTTTACTGTAACTCAATTTTCTATAACTTCATCAGTTTTCTTACTTGGTCGGATCATTACGATATTTTGGACGTCCTTGTGAAGATTTTGTATTAATCGAATACGAGTAGTATCCGACTTTCGGAGGTTCGACGCACTTGGTCCTGCCTCTGAACTTCATCTCAGAAGCCTTCGCTTTGGGGTCTTTGCAACACTCCATTTACAGAGTAGATTAAGCTAATTTTATTTTCTTAGATTAATACCCTTGCCCAAATGAGTCTTATACAAATACTTTGGACTTATTATGAGAATAAGTCCAAATAAGTCCTTCGCGGTTTAACTATCTTCATCAAATGGTTAGTTCGACTGATATCCTTGGTATCGTAACAAGTTGGAGAAACAAATGCCTCAATCAAGTTTCCGGGGTAAAACAAAGGCACTCGTAGACCCAGTCAAAATTACAGATATACACATAATATTTCGTATCTCGGAACGCACGAAGGAAGATCGACTCACCAAAATGTTCGAGTGGTACATCACTTTCAGTGAACGAAATACCGTAAATGACCAAATAGAGCTATGGTCTTTCTCCAAATAACCTAATGAAGAAAGTGGTGAAAGTCTATAGCCACTGAACCTGTCTGACTAAGTACAGCCCCGGTACTCTATTAGGTCATTTACGGGATTAGTGTTTTGTACATGTGAGCAAAATGGTGGAAGACAATTCCACCGCTTCACATATCAACAAAGAATGTACTTTTAACGGTTTCAAGAAAAACCGTACGTATTGAATAGGTAAATGTTAGAATTTTAAATTTAGATACTGTGTTAATTGGAAGTTGTGTTAGGATGAACTAAATAAATTCTTGAAGGCATAAGATTAAATACAAATGGGTGACGTCACTTCCAACTCACTAAATTAAGACTTAAACCGTTAAAACAGAAGAGTGGTCAAAATTGCACCGTTTTATTCCGATGTTGAATAATTTGTAATTATAATTATGAAATCGTGAAAACTATTGTTAAAAGAGAAGTGAGTCATTCTGGTTCGCAGTTCCGCTTCGTCGCCAAGAGTCCGTCAAGTAGTTTTGAGAGGAGTGTGTTTTACTTCTGAAAGTGAGCAAAAAACAAAAATATTACTTTCTAATTGTAATATGTAGAAATACTAATTTGTGTTTACGACTAATTTTAGTTTAAACTGAATCCACAAAAACGAGTGATGTCAATCTACACAATTTGTGCATCATCCAAAAATCGAATTTGACATTTCATTTTACAAAATATAATACATATTTTGTAATTTAGACGATGTTCGATTAGAACTTCAATGCGCTAATGGAATAAAAGTAAATTACAAAAACTCATCATCATTTTATCTTCATCAACTTGGTTTTATTTCACAGGATTACACAAATTACAAAAAATAATTACAAAATCAAGTTTACTTAACTTAGACTCGGTTCACATCGAACAAGAATTAAGGAAAGGGCACAAATTAACTTACGGGTTCTGCCCGAGCCCACATATACGTTTGAGAATTGGACAACTCCATTCCGCCCTCATATTTGTTCTTTTTCTTCATCTCTTCCATCATTTTCATGTGTTCTTCACAAGTACATTCCATTTCCATTTCCATTCCTTCATCTTCTTCCCCCGGTACACCATACCCGTTATATTTTTGTCCATCGAATGCAAGATCTTTGAAGCTCGGAGCTCCCGCCTACATATTTTACAACTTTCAGAAAACCTACTTCCGCATTGATCTAATTAGAAGATGTACTGGGTGCCCCAATTTAAGGTATCTCGAAAATCCTATAATGCGATAAATTAATTTGCCCGTCATGTATCGTTTTGGCGAAAGTCCGAGTAAAATTTTTTTGTCAGTAGAAAAATACCCCTAGAAATATAATTATAAAATCTGTTGGCGTGATCTTTATATTTTGGACATGAAATTAGAAAATATTGTCGTACACGAGACTTCGTGCCAGGGTAATTCTAAATGTTAATCCATGTATCCCCCCGGAACAAATACTCGGGTGTATCATTGTAATGCGTTGACCAAATACGTATCCCAAACTATGTATGAAATAAACCGATTCTACGCTTAAATATGGGGCACCGTATATAATTTATGCGGTTTTTACGTTTAATTTCCACATGAAGTGTCCGACTCGAGTCATGCACATTCCACCCTCATAAATTGGTTTTCCAACTGGACTCAAATCGAAGACATCACTATTACATGGATCTGTGCATCGGTCACAATCGCAAGGTTCATCAGCGGTTTCATCGACCACGACCTCATCGGGTTTCGGTGGACAACTGTTTCGCATATTATTAGCAAAGCGACACATTGAACATGAATCATTTTCTCCTCTGTTCTCACCACACCGCCCACAAGGGCTTTTCGGTGTTTGATACCCTTCTTGTTCTACAACCTGAGGCCCGCGAGCTTCGGTACAAGCTTTACATCTGCACGTTGCGTCAAGCATATCTTTACTTGGCTTCTGAACTTCCATGCCAGAAATAATGACAACTTCTGGCCCTGCCCGGATAATTGGGGGGCAATCTTTAACAATTTGGGGTTCTGGATTAATTGGAGAGCATTCTTCGGCCTTTACGGCTTCTGGGGCAGGAGGTGGAGAACACGCCAGGGGAGTCTCAATTACTTGAGGAATTTCTTTCTTTTCTGACTCCTTACAAGCACAAGGATCAATTTTTTCCCATGATTTCAATACAGTGCAAGGGTCAACTTCCTTCTGTTCCTCTTGGACCAGAACAATGACTTCGATTTCAACTTGTTCGGACTGACATATGTTTTTGGTAACTGGGCAAGGGTCAACCTGGACAGTTTCAGCAATAATTGCCTCTTCAATGACAATATCGTCACAGACACATGTGTCTTTGTTCTCATTGCATTCTCCGCCAGGAGTTTCAGGGACTTCGACGGAATTATCAGACGTTGATAATTCTTGCAAGGATGTTTCTGGTGATTCCTCAATCGGATCATCTCCTTCCTCACAACAACAGCAAGTTTCTTCTGGGACTTCGCAAGTGTTTGCCGGCGGTTCATCCTCGAGTTGTGGAATATCTTCTACACAATCTGGAGCTGGAAGGTCCTCAATAGGAGCACAAGGGTCACTGACTTGGATCGGTGGACATTCTTCGGCTGGAGTTTCCACAACCGGAACACATTGGTCA
Source organism: Protaphorura glebata (assembly GCA_034694305.1). Lineage (NCBI taxonomy): Eukaryota > Metazoa > Arthropoda > Collembola > Poduromorpha > Onychiuridae > Protaphorura > Protaphorura glebata. The sequence goes on from JAQFYE010000653.1 coordinate 5,284, forward strand.
CTGACTTCGACCGGAGGGCATTCGCATTCTTCCAATTTTTCTTGAACTGGTGCAGAATCTTGATTACATAGCCGGAATGCTTCCATTGGAGGACAAATTTGTTCTGGTTGCATTTCTGGTGGTGGTGGCGTTTCAGGTTCAGCTTCAATTACTGGTGGTGGTAATACTTCACATCCCTTTGGTTGGGCCCGCTTTATTTCAGTTCCCGGTGGACACTTGAAGTCACCAAAAGTATCGGTAGGGCTTTGAAATGAATATACATTGCCCTTGCATTGACTACATTTTTGAAAATTTTCCCTGACTGATGTCATTTTCTTGGTAGCCAATTCTTGTTTTCTATCTTTCACACAGTCCTTACAATTGCAATCTTCTTCTTCAGCGTCTGCAGCAGCAGTTATTTTTTGGCAAATTTCCTCGAATTCGGCAGCCTTTTAATTTTAATACATGTAATACAGGCCTGGACTTACATTACATTACATATGCATCCCGCACTACTAAAATTGCTTAGTACGAGTCAGGCGGATGCAGCTTTTTTAAACGAATGGATTTTTTTAAGTTGTTCAGTAATGAGTTCCTTGTGCGATTCACGCGAGCGCAAAACAGAACTACATATAAGTATGAGCATGACAATTATTACTTTCTTTGTTACAATAACTTGTGCCCAATCCTGTTCGTGTGAACCGAGGGCATGGAGTATTACTAGTAATTGAATCAAAAAAATCTCTTACCTTTCCGCTGAAGAGGGCCCCAAGCTAAAAATTATACAGACAGATTTTTACCGACTTTGTTAAGAGAAAGTACTTATACAACGTACAGAGGACATAGAAAGTGAAAGTACCACTTTCTTATATCGTGTCAGTGGGATTTCGTAACAAAAATTACAGAGCCAAGGTGAACTCAATGAACAAAGTTTCCTTATGCTTCAACCCGACAGACTAATCAGGTCTCATCAAAAATATACCTGAATCCCAGTATTTTAGTGTTCTCCGGTTGTTTATGTCCGCGTACAAAAACAAAAAACTTAGGTGAAAACTTGCGCGACGTAAGTTGACGTTTCGCTCGTAAGCAAATACGTTCAGCTGGGTTATGTTCCCACCGACACATAAAATTAGCCAAAATGGTAATTACCTTTGCAAATACACTGTCGCCGTCTGATTTCCCCTCAGGAGCTTTTGTTTCACAAGTGCGCGAGCGAACCATGGGACAATTCTTGTTGGCCACTTTGGGTTCGGCAGAAGCTTCTGTCGAAACGGTTCCACAGGATCCGCACTTAGAAACGGACGGCTTTCCCTATTTTGGAATAACGCGTATACATATATCAAGTATTGTAGATATTTATCAAAATTTTGGGACATTTAGATTGTGTTTTACTTGATTGCCTTGACCCCGAGGTTTGGAAGAGATCGGGAGGATTATGACACCGACAGGGGCCGGATATGAGCGCATATTGGTCTTTGTCGGTGGGCAAATCCATGCTGGAATGCACGTGGTGACATCTAAAATTGAATTTTGATAAATTAACTATTTGATATTTTTTTCATTCCCCTAATTTTAGTAGTTACATTTAGTGTACATACCCGTTTCTGGCAGATCACATTTTCCTTTGTCCTTCTTATTAGAGCAAGCAAATGCTGGAGGTCCTTTGTTAATATCGGCACTTGTTTGACAAGTCTATCAATCAATATGTTACATAGATGTTGATGTATGTGAGGTAAAAAGTTTAAATTATAATTCAATACATTTTTGTAAAATTAAATTTACCGTGTTAACCGGGGGGAAAGCGCATTCTTCTTGAGCAGCGGCAGACGCATCAACTGTTGCGCGCTTGGGGACTGGACAAGTGTCCTTAGTAATGAGGGGTGGAAGTGTTCCAAAACCGCAGCATTCCTTCAGATGTTCACGAAGAGCGCAATTACAGTTACATTTTTCCATTCCACAACCACCTGGACACATACTGCTGTCCTCAGCGGCGGGGGCCGAAGACCCACTTCCCAGTAGCCAGGACTGTCAGAGAAGAAAAATAATTAAAATTTCACAAAACGAACTTCTATTCCAAATTCGGAAATTCATCTCGATGCGAGTTTCCAGTCCAAATACACGTATGCAATTTAGACTTTCGGCAGCGAAGTATTGATTCTTCATCCCGGTAAAAAGACGAGGGACAAAGAATCCCAAGCATACTAATATTTGCACAATACTTGACTTCGACCAGCTGTGTTGATATCGGTATCGGGAAATATAGACCAGAATGTATATATTAGCATTTTAGTCTTTGATACCAAATACAAAATGTCCAGAAAACAATGAATTTGGAAATATCTCAACTTTGGATTCTGAGAATTCTGACGTCAAAGTATCAGCAATGTTAGAATGTATTGCCTTCGAAAAGTTTGAAACTCGGATTACAAGATTACGTACTCCTGACCCTATTCCTGCGCATTAAAATAAAAACGTCCACTTACAAAGAATCCTCCGGAGGATTCCTCCTTCGGCGGTTCAGGTGTCTAAAATATTAAAAAAAAATGCAAATTAATATTACAAAATAAATCACATTTAACTAAATAATTAATGACAGATTCCGAGTAACTACCTTATTGTCGGAGTTGCAACTCATTTTGAATTTTGTCGGTGACACGAAAGAATTTGGAAATAGGTTCAATAAAAACTGAAAATTTTGGAGAGTGATAAAAATGTGTGATATTTTCACTAAGAATCGATGAATCGAACCTTTGGCGAGGATGACAAAGATTTGGACGCTTGTTATTTGGAAGCGCGCGGTACAACATCGGTTCCCATAACATCTTGTGGACAAGAGATTTCACTCACACATGAACTTTCTAAAATTGTCTCAACTTTTTAACATAATTTATGATCGGGACAATTTTAACATCATTTTAACTTTCCATTAAGTTAAATAATTCATTTCTATTTTTGGACAAAAATATTTTAGAATTGAAATGAAAGAATACTCGTATCGGAAGACAATTACATTCGATAACTTTCATATTGTCGGAGAAGTTGAGTTGAAAAAATCCTTTCTGAACTAATGTGTTAAATATATTAATTTCCAAAATGTAGAAATGGAAATGTTCAGGTAGTAATGGACATAGATGTACGCATACCTAAGTTTCCGTCGGCACCGCTGGTCTTCGTAAGAGCAGATAGCAAAACCACTTTCGATTTTCTGATTTAGTAATCAATTACTATATATTGAAATGCTCTTTTTCGAAATTTTCCTCGTCACCGTTGCGCTCACTATACGATATCTAGTGTTTATTATTTGCTGACATTCACCTGCCCCTGCTTAATAATAAATCCATTTGCAGAACATTTTAATACAAGTTTTGTTTTAGAATTTTGAAATATATTCTGTAAAGACAAATTTTTCCGACTTTCTATATCATTTTTCTGAGAATTTGAGCGTTACGTTAATCGTCGCGGTTCAGAACTTACGAGTGTTCTGTAAATCTGTCCACCTCCAAAATGGGACCACTTTTCTGGTCCTATTTAGGGAGGTTTAATTCTTGCACTTATCATTTTCACTTTCTAATTATTTTTGTGGACTTTCAACTCTTGGGCTTGTGGGGGAAGTCGAACAAATTCCTGTGAGATTTTAGTGCGAGAATCCGCGGGTTCTTCAACTCTATCAGCACGTAAACAACCTCATGCGTTTTACACTCAAATTTTTCAGTTCGTATTGTTTGTGTTAGGTATATTCAGTCGAATTAAAAATAAATTCAATCTCGTCAGGTCAGTTCATTAATTGGCCAAAAGGTTTTAAAGGTTTTTGAATTCCATTTTGAATTTTGGTATTTCGTTCAATTCGCAAACACAAGAACATCATCGTTAGTAAGTCTGTCTTCGAAGTCCAAAAAAATCGTACATCATCGGAAATTTGAATTTTCGGATTTACTGGTGAGTGAGTGAGACGTAAGTTCTTAGAATTACTAATTAATTTGGCATTGAAAGTTTGAGATGCTCATTTTTGCGTTTGTCGACAATTTGCAGTTTGAGAAAATAAATTAGATTTGATATGATTTCATCACATACACGAATAATATTACCCGGATTTAAGAATCGGGTAATTACAAAAAGTGAAACTGCGGAGTCATTATGGGAAATCAAAAACTTGTACGATTCATCTGCATTTTTTATATGTTGTAGCCCTGGGCCTGCTGAACAACTTTTGTAAAGGTCATATCCCCAAAAGTGGGGCGGTTTAGCCCCAATATTACACAGGGTCACACTCACAGGGTGCATGCGTTACGGTAAAGGACATGTACCCTGTGTATTCGTAGCCATAATGCATTGTTAAATATATCTGCGTATTTTTCGTAATGACTGGGTTGGATTTTTAGCAGACCTGGGGAAGGTACTCCTAGTCGTAGCCGTCGTAGGAGCCTCTTCTGATCCGTTGTGTCATTAATTATTGGAATTACACATAGGCATTCGCAAGTCACATTCATGCAAATTTATTTTATTAGAACATACATAATACATTTGTACAAATTCTTAAGTTTTCAATTGTGTTGGATTGGGGGAAGTACTTGTGAGGGCAGCAGATCGTACACCCCCACCAACAGGTTGAAATGTAACTTCTTGAAAAACAGTATAAATTGAATATGATGGTTTGTAGTAAGGAACTTGAAGGCCGTGTCCAGGTGTTTGTGAATTTGGGAACTGTGCTGTTTGAAAATCAAAACCTCCGTGATAATGTCCAAATCCGGGGAAAAGATGTCGATTAGTTTGAAGGTTTTGATTAGGAATGAATGGATTCTGATTCGGAGTACTCGGATACCTAAAGTTATTATTATTGTTGTAAGGATTTTGATTATTGTAGTCCAAATAGCCATTCCTCAAGTGTGCGGGTGTTTCATAGGGTCGAGTATTTACGAAAGGATCATAAGGTTCATTGTTTGATGTTGGAAAATAATTGGAAGGGATGGTTGCTGATAAATATTGGTCATCCTGTTCTTGATCCAAAGAATTGTCCTTCTCAGCCTGTCTAGTAAACCGAATTTTTTGTGTTGGTGGGAATTTCATTTTACGACTATTTTTTCGTTTTTTAACTTTCTCTTCTCTACTTTGAGACTCTCCAGAGTCAAACTCTTGTGATGCATCCTGGTAAATTGGTGTGGTTGAAGGTAGTTGACCAGTTCGAGTAGAAAATCCTCCAGCAGGGAATTGAATTGGCTTATCATCAGTTGGAAGTGCTGCTGCAGATATGCAGCGATAAATTCCAAAATCGTCTTCAACATATTCTTCAATCCTTAGCACAGATTTCCATTGGTCAAACGATTGAACTGTAATTCGTGGGCCGAATCGGTTTTGTGTGTCAAAATAAGAGCCGAAAGGGTCGTACTTGTGGTGCCAATAAACGCCCTGAAAAAGAAATTAATGATTTTATCTAAGAAATCCAATTCTCTCATGTCACACCTATACATCTAAATAATCTAAATTAATTAATATTTTCTACTTGTTCATGGATCCATAAATGGTTATAATTTTGTTTCAATTTATAATTAGGGATGATGGAAGTGAACTAAAATTCTTACAGGGAAACCATTTTTTATACTGCAATAATCATATGTATCGACTAAAACATCAATATGGAGATGTTGTCTTTCACCGATTTATAGTGGAAAAAAAATCGTCTACAAAAGCTTTCCAACTTTGTTGATTCGTTCTTAAGCACACGCAGTTAAAAAGTTAAGATGCAAGTTTATTGGGAATATGGCAATTCTAACAGAAAATTTATCTTCCGATGAAAATTTCGTTTTGATGAATAGAACTCTTTAAGCAGCTAATCCGTAATGCTTAGTTTGGGTTATTCATTAAGAAATAAGATTTGCTAACCGAAGCAGTGCTGTAATATTTTTGGGTCTGTATGTTGCTAAAGAATGCGCGCAACCGGATTATATAGAAGAAACAGCAATCAATTAATCAGTTTTATTTAAACTCACTTGAACCAAAAGAAGGTATCTTGGAAACTCGCAAGTGATTTCTGCATTCCTACCATTCAAATTGACTTGTATGTTACCAGGCACTCTCACTTGTCTTGGTAAACTTCCAATATCGAAACCGTCATGGGGTGACTTGTGATTGTGACCAGGATAGAAATGCGACTGCCCTTGATGGAGGTTCTGATTATAATTATGTGGTGTAGTTGGCAAACCAGGGTAATTTGGATAAAATCCACTAAATCCGGATGGAGCAGTAAAAGGACTTGTTGACTGTTGATACGGTGGCTTGATAATTGAACTTTGTTGAAAATTATGTTGAGGGTAATGCGAAACTGGGAGTGGAAATAGCAATCCCTTTTCGTCAATTAGACCGGGGTTTCCACCTGGATAGCCAGTTAACGTTCCACTTGGAAAACCGATCCCTGTTCCACCCGCGTAACCAGAGCCTGGAAATCCAAGTCCATTTGTTCCATGAAAATTTATTCCAGCTCCACCAGGATATCCAAAATTAACAGGTTGTTGATATTGGTAGGGATTGTATCCCTGAACAAAATTTGGGCTATAATTATACGGAGTGCTAGTGAAATGTCGGGTATTTATGTTTTGCTCCGAAGTAATATTATTCGGTCTGAATTGAGCAGAATTTGAGTTTGAAAAATCGTTCATACGATTTTTACTGTAGAGATCACTGTGTGGCCTATTATTATTACTATATTTATCTTGAGATGATGTTGATATGGATTGGAGGCTCAACAATTGTAAAACGAGTGAGACTGTACAACCTCTTCTAATTGTTGACCATGCCATTTTACATTGGCAACTGGAAGTAGAATTTTGAGCATAAAGACTTCTTATTGACTTGGGCGTCTTAAGGAACGGATGTAAAGGAATAAGAATAATATAATTTAGGGTTGGTTTGAACATTTTATTATTGAATTATTTACATACGTACGGACATGGAAAGTCACAAAGGAAAGTGGGAAGGGATTTTCATTTTCTATTTGTCATTATTTTTTTTTGCATAAGATAAATAAATTGAAGTCCTGGCACTGCATTGTTTTTGTCGTCTCCTTTGACAAATTCAAGTCAAATTAAATTATGCCATGCTCTGTTGGGTTGAGACTTTGGTGAAAATAATAATAAGAACAAATAGAATTTTTGTGACTCGTTTCCTCCGACGTGACAGTTTGCGTTACTTACCGTATCACACGTTTTCCAATTGTGATTTTCATCTGAATACGACTTAGCTCAGTAAGCTAATAAAAGTTGCAGTTACAGGTTGACCTATTGACAGATGCTAAATGGCAAGGCTAAAATGAATAGAGTAGAGAGCAGACAAATATTAAAAATAACATAATACAGGAAATGGATGGGTGTTAACTCACCACCTTTCTGCCTTTCTTCAATAGTACAATCATAAAATTATACAATTAATTTAGTGCGGATTCTGTAGGCTCGGAATGTTTTCTACGTTTAACCCGTGTTTCGATTGGCATCTTTTGTGTTGTGCTTCCTGAATGTGTAGTCGATTATTATAATCATGAATGCTCCGCTGTCCTTTTTCATTAACATTGAGAAAATTAAACATACTTTCTGAGTAAACCTTCTCAAATATAATTCTGTTCTAATTCAACTCAACAATTATAGCGTTTCGCTCCTACATTTTGAACGTCGTTAGTTTCCTTGTTTTACTCACATCTTAAAATTTAAAAAAACTTGTCATTTCAAGTAATCTAGTCATTTTAGTGTGTCATACTTTTAATTTTATCAGCATTGAATTCATTAGGAGGGGGAGTACTTGGTGCACTGATTGCTCTCTCTTTCAAGATATTTTTGTCCGGTTGAATTTTTTGTACTAATATAATAAGGGTGCCTTCCTTGAACCAAATCAAAGGTTAACCCTTAATCATAAAAAATACTCAACTTTGCTTGACCGTACATTGATTATATTTGTCGTAGGTATTTTTGTATTTTTTTACATTATTGATGCATCCAGTTATTACACTGGTTATACTGCACTGGTTGAACTCATTGGTTAACCGTATTAGATATGTTGATGAAGTTGAAGTATTGGTGCATGATTGAAAAACTTTTGACTAAAAAATCTAGCATTTTAGTGTCTGTTATGGTTAACACAATAATGCCTTCACTTACTACTTCTCTCTTTCCGTCTCTTTCAATAGTAAATTATTTACTTCACCGATCCAACAATGTAGTGATAGTGAACAATGGAAGGCATAATAGTTACATATTCGTGTCAAACACCCTCGTCATTTTCGTTGTGGTCCATGAGCATTTTTATTATTTGTTTCAGACAAAGTTGGGTTGGGAACTTCCGTTGTGTATGTGTGTGACTGACCATGGCTTCATCAAAGAAACAATCAGAACTGCGGGAAAATCTTGAAGACGAACAAAGTCAGACTGGAAAAAACAATACCACGTCTGCAGCTGGTCCAAGTCTGCCGTCAGCTTTAGATTCAATGACACTTGACATTGATGCTTTATTGGATGCAATTCCGGAAGATAGAAAAGGGCGTAAATACACTGAAGGGTGGGACCCTGCTCGGCTTGATGAAGTAAGTCAAAGAATTTAATTAAGGTGCTTTGTACCTGCCAGTTTGAGCCATTGATTGAATCGCGGAAACTAATGTATTCGGAATTGACTGTTTTTGTTAACATTTAATTTCCCTTGAATAATGGCAAGGGTCAGCACTTGTTATAACATAAAACAGGTTAGAGTAATGTAGAGGAGTCAGAAGTAGTGTAGTGGTTCAATTTGTATGGGTAATAATGCACTCCAACTCATTTAGAATTTATGCAGAAATTCCACTTTAATTTCTCGTCTATTCTTTAACAATTAACTCATTAAGTATTTGAGTTTTCTGTCCATTTGTTTTTACTTCTTATTACCTCTCGGTCTCTTCGTTTTCTCTGAGGTTGACTTCTTATTTCTCGGGCATTTCATTCTCTCGGAATTGAAGCAGTACAATGAGATAAGTTATTATCGTTCCCAATATCTGTGGAGATGTATACTTTGAATTGAATTTTATTATGTCCTTGTTAAAAATACGATACAAATTATATATTGACTAGTTCTGTACCTTGAAAATAAGTCTTCTGTTGATTGTGTAAAAATTCCCTGGAGAAATGCAAACCGGACTATTCATCGTTTTCTGCACTTGATATTTAGCCTATGCATTACAACCAGAAATTATAATTTACATATCCAAACTTTGGTGTTTCGGAAGTCGATTTGGTTACCTTGAAACGGACGACCTCTGAAGAAAATCCGGGAAAACAAAGTTTGTTCAATAGGGGAACACATATTTTAGAAGACGTTGTCAATTCCTCAGCCAATGTGCAAAGTTTGAACAGAACATATATGTTAAGGCAAATTGGGAAACATACTATTGCTAGGAAATTGTAACCCTTCTTCACGTTCCAGAGACATATAAAAAATCCGTAAATGAGAATACCCGTGGCGCAATTAAACAAATCTAATGTGAAATGAACGCTAAACAATTTATTAAATTTGTCCACTTGATTCTCCAAGGCAGAATAGAAGAGGAGGCATTCTTCAAGTTTGCAAGGATTTTGTGAAAACTTTAAGGGTATCTGACTTTGAAACGTAGACTTATTGTCAGTCTCTTTCCATTCAACAGATATCGTCTCCTTTCCTAATTCATGTCTCACGACACGAAACCCAATTTTGAAAATATTTACGAGTAACATAGCGATGAAACTGTGCACAAAATATAAACAGACGAACATGTTAGAAATTAACAAGCCTGCGATTACGGTGACTGAGATTAAACTAGCTTCGGATGACTCGTCACGAAATGCAAAATTAAGTAAAAGAATGAGAAAAAGTGCAGCTGCCAAAACAAGAGCAACCAGAAGTCTCTTAACGTTAGAATTTAGGTTTTTCAGATAGGTATCCGCAGTATTTTCTGAATCTAATCGAAGCATTTGTTCAAGGAGGACCAAAGTGTCTTTCCAGAATCGAACCAGTTGAACTCTGTGACAAAATGAATTGATCCTTACGAGAAATCCCGCCGTATTACTGGCATTCCCTAGTAGATTTTTTTCAAAATAAATTTTCAACATCATATAAATTCTTGGTTTACAAATCTTACACATCAAGTTGTACGCGAATAATTCTGTCTCGGTTAAATTGCCCATCAGTTTACTGATGCTGACACTTGAGACAGCGAAAGTTGTCCAACCAATAGTCACAATCCCGACTAAATGAAGCATTGATGTGATCGCGGTTAAGCTACACCATTTAAAATATAAAGCACCATTCACAAATTGAAATGGCAGAAATCCCAGAATCTGATTCACAAGAACCGGCCAATATCCAAACTGGGAAAGAATAGACTCTGGCGTATTTTCTTTCCTCATCCCTAATTGAATATCATGGATGGCAGCCATATTATGAACTTTATTCTTTAAAGGCGTATCTGCAACTAAATTCTTGAGCGTCGCTCTAGGGTTTGCAGTGGTGAAATTGACATAACGGGTGGGAATGTTTGTATCCTCGTATTTGTCGAAATGTCTTTCTCCGGACGAATTGCGTACAATCCAATCAATATAGAATTAGTTCTGGCAAAATTGTCCAGTTTAATGGGCATTTTAGTACAAATGTGTGGATGTTTTTCCTTATGTAAACTCCTGGTAGTAATTTGTTGGAATGGCTTGAAGTAAGTTGGGTGGAGAGGACAAATAGAAGAAGCGATATTAAGAATTCATGGAAAGTAATTTATTAGACTAAACTACTTTCAAATTATTCGTTTGTCGGAAAATGTGCTGAAGAATATTTACGGCCGACATCGCAATATTAACCTAATAATAGTATGTATGAATGATTCACGCATTGTTTTATTTTTACGTTTCTGTAGGAGTTAAAACAGCACCCGTTTTTCATTAAAGAAGCTCCCAAAGAAGGGGAACCAGTGCCACCACTGATTGAAGCTCTTCAAGCCATAAAATATTCCCCAGATGACAATACTCCAGACGAACTGGCTAAGAATTACAAAGAAGATGGACTTTTTCATTTCAAGTTAAAGAAATACAGAATTGCTGTTCTTTGTTTCACTGAGGCAATTCGAAGTTCGGAGTCTCCTAACAACCCGAATCCGAGCACGGAATTGACAGCACAACTTTACAATAATCGTGCAGCTGCCCATTTTCATATTCAAAACTATCGTTCCGCACTTCTTGATTGTGAGAAAGCTATACGATTGAAAGATGACTACTTTAAACCAGTGTACAAGGCGGTAGAATGTTGTGCCAAACTTGGGAAGTGGAAAAGAGTTATGCATTTTTGTGACATTGGAGAGAAAATTCAGCCTGAAAATGCAGATATTCGACGAATGAGATTGTTAGCTATCAGAAAAAAGGTAATAGAATCGAAAAGAAACAGGAATAGTTTGTATTTTTGGTTTTTATTTTTTTTTGTAAATAGAAATTGGATAATGCCGCCGAGCGGAAGAATTCAGCGGAGAAACAAGCCAACAGTAAGAGGAACGAGAAAATAATTAACTACATTGAGTCTAGAAATATAGTTTGTCGGAACAAGAACTTTCTGATTGCTGACTCTGAACTCGGAGCTAAAACTGTCACAATCGGTGAAGACGACCGGCTTACTTGGCCAGTATTGTTCCACTACCCTCAATATTCACAGTCGGATTTTATTGAAGCATTCCATGAAGACAGCACGTAAGTAAAATATTTCCCCATTTGCATGAAAAATGAAATTTTACCAGGACATTTATCATTTTTTAAATAGTTTTCCTGACCATTTGATTGAAATATTTGAAAACGAGAGGCCTGCCTGGGACAAGAATAACGAGTACCACTTTGACACAGTGGATGTTAACTTTGTAAACTTTCATACTGGAGGACATACTAAAGTTAACCTAGACTGGACTATTGGCCAAATTCTTCAACATAAAGAGTACATTACTACTCAGATTGTTTCATGGATAATTCAAACATTCGATGTCGTATCAAAAATTTCTTCTATTTTTTACAGTTTTGTTCTTCCAGCTAATGGAGTGCCAAGTTTTTTCATTATGGCGAAAGATAATGAGATGTGCAAGGCTCTCCTGGATCGACTGCATCAAGCCGGTTCGTAAAGTTCAGATCGGAATACCTACCCGCTCGTGAGTCATTCATTCTAAGAGTTCATGAACCGAGAAGTGGATTCAAAATATGAAAACCGGTTAGTTGTAATTAGTGTTTGGCTTTATCGGTAAAAACATCAATATTGATAAATGTATAATTTTTGTCTGGTTCGGTTTATGGATTATGGAATGGAGATATTTTGCGATTAGTGTCTAGAATGAAGTGTGACAATCTACCCTTTTTAAAATAATGTGGAAATAGAAAATAAAGTAGTCGATTGTCATTTCAGTAGAAATAGATAGTTTACGTATGGCCTAATATTAGACTACATAATTATTGTTCTACCGGAGAGCACCTTGGACTTGAATTTGAACCAAATAGATCCTAAATATTTGTATGTATCCTCTATGGAGCGTTGACAATCTATAATTGCTTGATTAATCGAGATATCTTTTTTTTACATCTGTCAAACTATAAATAAACTATTTGACGAAGTAAAAATTTTAAGTGGTTAGAAATATATTGACTACGTCTATTCAATTTTTCTTCTAAAAATGGAGGTCTCATATCATTTATGCGACAAAGTGTTCGTCTTAGTGAGTTCGCAACATCGCATCATCGCACCCACTACGACAACACATATGCTTTTAACATTAACTACACGGAAATTTGATATATGGTAGTAACTAAAATTGACAGTTAGAGATAATCAAATAGAACTCACCATGACCTTATAACTACAGGCAATGAACTGTACTTTGCCTGACGACTAGCCAAATTGTAGAAATTCATTAATCTTTCATTGGACGTGAAGGTCAGGTTCGAGGATTCGCAGAGAGGTAATTCATATCAAGAAACTAACTCGAATTGGAATAACCCAAATGAACCCCAGTCGATCGACCATCTGAATCCAATAGCATCACTATTAAGTTATTCATTTTAAAAATGGTTCGCTATTGTCAGATTGGTTTGATTTTTCTAACAATTTTGACATTGAAGTCCATATTTGGACAATTGCTTCCACAAGAACAAACCCAAATTGTTAACACTCTCCAGAAAGACTTGGATTCTCTTGAAGAAAAATTAAAGATTGATTTGAACGATAAATTTTCTAAGTTAAGTGCACAGTTGGATGAGAACGATCGGCGAGTCAAGAAAACCTTGTCAATATTTGAAGCAGAATGGACAGATAAATCGAACAGACTCTCAGACCTTGAAGAACGACAACAAAGAGTTGAGGTAGCTGTCATGAAACTGACAAAATTAGTAAATGAAATGAGGAACCCGCAAACACCCACAAATTCTACAGAGTCAGTCCATCAAGAACGATCGAATTTTGTAAACGTATTCCCGAAGGAAATTCTAAAACCCGTGATGAGTGTGGAAGACAATACAACCAAATCATTTGTCCTCGTTGGAACCCGAAATAATTTCAAGAAATTTGAATCGATTCAACTGGAAGAACAAGCGGTATTGTCCAGCATTCAGTTGGAATACGTCGAACTTTCTCCACAAGTTCTTCTTGATTCCCTCCAGTATTGTTCCAAATTGAAATCTTTGAAGCTCATTCAAGTGATAATTCTAGGAGAGTTCGAAACCAAAGTACATTTACCACAACTCTCAGAATTTATTTTGGATCAAGTTGGAGTTTTGAAATTCTCGAATCATAGCAGTTTTAGTAAATGGAGTGAGGTGGACGACTTTCTGCGTGGTTTTGACGAAGGTTCCCTGAAATCTTTAATCTTTTTCTATAAGGATGATGCAAAATGGGATCTTGAAGACATTTCGGATTTGAATACTAATGTTAACCTGATCGTTGACGGAGTCAAAGTTTTTGGAATTAATCATGACCGAGGTGAACTGAATTCTATGTTAGGGTTTAGTTCCGACATAGTTCGGAATTTGGGAGAAGACTTCCTGCTACAAAAATTGGCTCTTAGTGCTTGGATGATTGACCTGTCTTCTCTTCCGGATACTTTAACACACTTGCATTTCAACTATGTCCATAATAGCAGAGAGGCAAATACATCCAAAACAAATCTGATTGAAAAGTTTGGAAAACTTGTGCATTTGAAGGAATTGAATACATTTATTGGAAATTTGGGGAATACGAGTGGTCAATCTAAAGGTTGGATTTGGAATTCTTTGCCAGATACTATAAAGAATTTGACTATTCGATTCTCGGAGGTTACCTATGATCCAAAAAATTCACCGAAGCATTTAACACTCGATAATCTGTACCTCCATTTTTGTAAATTGGATGGAGCGATAAGTAAAAATTTTCACAAAGCTTTTGACAGTCAAAATGTAGCAGTGAGTTTCCGAGTCGACAACAGAACCACAACCCCCCGGATTGAACACGAATTATTAAGGAATATTTTAAGAACTAATGCAACGTGGATTTTTATGCAAAATTTCAACAGATCATCTCCGGACTGGAAGGCTTTGAATGATTTTTGGACAATTGAGAATTTTCTTTTGGACTGTGGTATTTCCCAATTTGCACAACATTTCATTTTACAGAAAAGGAATGGAACTTGGGAAGGGTGGAATGTGTCAAAGGATGGACAGTTATTGCTTACATTTCAGTTGGTCGGTACTGACCAGTTTGTCACTTTCGGTGCATACAAGAAAATAATTGGATAACTCAGTTTGTTACACCGTCAGAGCTTAGTTTACTGTACTCGATCTTTTAGAATAGATGTTCACAAATCTCTACCTCATGTCATAGTTAGTACAACACCAATACAGGTCACAAGCGAACTCTAAGGTTTGTTTTTGGCTAATTTCCTTTTCAATTAATGCTACCTCGAAATCTGTTACATCACTCGAAAATAGTTCTTAATACTTGATAAATGAATCTCGAACGGGTTTTTCTGTCTCCTTACCATTCAGTCAAACTCTTTGTAACGAGCTAGATGTTAACCTCGTGAAAATATTGGGAAGGTCACATTCACACACAATATCTTTACTAGCTGGTCTCATCAGAGTTGTGCGTAAACTTCAGAGTGCCCTAAGAATTGGCTGTCGTTTTTTTTTATTCTGCGCTTTCCGAGTTGACCTTCGCGAATTTTCTTGAGGTCAACCTCTGTAATTTTTTTTTGCGAGAAGACGCGAAGACAATAAAACCCATACGAGAAGAACCACTTCCTCTTACACTACGTAATAAATGAAATCCAATGCAGTCCAGAATGGACCAAGTTTAGTTTTGTCATTAATTATTTTAAATTCTAAGGAATTTTATTTACCGAAAATTATCTGTTACGTAAGGTTTGGTCAAGTGCACAATTTTTATTATCTTTCAGCTTTAGAGCACCATTCCGATCCGAGACATGTACGATTATTCGAAAATATACTTATAGCAATTCCGATTTTTTAGCAAGGCGCTGCTGCAGTCAATTGTCAATTTTGGCCAATCATTGGATATAGTCTGTGTATTCTGTAAGTAGTTTTTAGCAAACTGATATTTGCACGAGGAGACGGAAGACCGGTTTTAGTCATAAATATCCTAATTACGTACTCCTAAACATTTAAGAACTTATTGAAAACTGTATGTATAAGAATTAATTCTACACATGGAATACTGAAAACTGTACCTAATTAAAGAGGTGGACAAATTAATTTGGTCCTTTTCAGTAAGGGAATGTAAAAATATTTGAGAAAAAATGAACGTTACATGTTTAACAGGAAACTAACATCAAACGTTACATGAAATACATAACATTCTGGAATTATTCGAGAATTTGCGTCAGAAGGAAATGTGTGTTGTGTGTGGAATTAATTTCTCAGTTGGTTGCGGTTGCTTCTGGCTTGGTGTAAATGAAACTTTCGGCAGCTCCGCCACGGCCATAACCTACAAAAAAAATCGGATCATTCAAGCATATGATTAATTTATTATTTCATAACTAATCTTCGAATGTAAAATTAAGGAACGCAATTGTATGCAAAACGGTTATATATCTCGTTACTAGTTTCCGATATTAATGAAGAGGGAAAACCAGACGAATTACTAATTGCTCACCAACAGCCAACAATAGTTATGACGCAAACGTTTTTATCAGGGCTATTAAAATATTTTAATGGACGATTCATTTCGTCTTGATAGATTTCAGAACAGAGTGAAACGACAGAAATTCCAATTTACACAATTCGTGGAATAGATTAGAGGTTGAAATATTTACAGAAAAGGATGGTGAAAGAGTAAATATTTAACTTATTACATGTTTGTAGAGTGCAAACTACGATAATGAAAAAAGTTGCTAATAGGTTTGCTAAAATGGTGTTGTACCAAATACATCCCTTACTCGTAAAGATAATATGTTAAAAATAACAATTATTATATGCTCTTGCAAATTCTTGTTTTGTTAATGGATTTTTTTTCTAATAAAAATGACAATTTACCGGCGGGTCCAAAGAGTGTGGCATAGCATGGCTTGTGACAGTATGGTTTGCCTAGAATATAATTCAAATTAAAAAAAAATGAAGTTTTCCGCATATTTCTTTTTCGAAATTTTGTATTTTGAAATTAACTGCTCACCTTCATGTTCCGCATGGCTACCTGGTGTGAGAGTCTTATTGCAACGTTCACACCGAAGACAAGCTGAATGCCAATCCTTTCCAAGAGAGGATTTTCTTTCCGCTGAAATTTGTACCAAAACAATCTTAATTCAAGATTGAATTTCAATACTATGTATTCATTTCCTTTTGAAAACATGCGATTTCACTTCAGGACTCAAGAGCTCAATTCCCATTCAGTTGTTTTTCATTTCTCTTATACGCATTTGATTTCATGCAGTCGTATGTTACTCTATTTCTATTGCCTGTGTAAAACCGCAGAAAGATCCGTCAAAGGAACGATACAAAAATAAGGCTGTGAGCAGTAAATTAAATGACATGTCCTTGGTTTTTGTTCGCAAAAAAAAATATTTTTCTCTTCTTGGTTTCATTCCCTACTTGCGTGAACAAATGAAAGACTCCCAAAAATTTCTACCTGTCACACTTCCTCGGAGATAATGAATAAGCTTGGGAATTCATATCCTATGTTTGTCACACTCATACTTATTTATTTTTTCTAAATATACTTGTTAGTTTTATCAAGCACCACCGTCATGTTTGTATTGTCATTGGTATTGGATGGTTGGTCACAGAATTTAACGTTATCAAAAATGTATTTCAATGTTATTTTCATGAGATACTTCTGTTTTATTTATTTTTGGTTAAGTTGTCCGTTTGAGTACATGAGTAGTGTCGTTGAACTAACCAGGGTCAACATTACCAATTAAGAATGTGAAAACTGAAAATATAATATTGGTGACTGCCAATTCTACAAATCACATTCGGCATAACTTTCTAACACGAGTGAAGATGGGAGAGCAAAGTAAAGCAATAACAACTTCTATGCAAATGTCAAAATCTATATTCTATGCCCAATATTGAAAAAATGAAACTTTCTTGAGGACAGAAAACCTGGGTATATGTGAAATCCTTATAAAGGGTTAACTAATTTGTTATAAACAAAAGGATATTAACATTAGTATTACAATAATGAATATAAAAATTCAATGTGTAATAACTCTCACCGAAGTAAACGGGTTTTTCACACTTTGGGCAGTTCGGCATCTTCTCGATCTTTTGTTGTTGTTATTAATCTCAAGTTGTTCCTTCGAAGATGTGAAGTGGATGACTCGGAATCTTGTTTCTGTTGATCAGAAAAGTAGACAGTAGATAGGTGAGAATAGAAGTGAAGGTAAATCATGAATACAGTACCAATTACGGTGAAATGGGTCAAGGTTGAAATGAATGCACACAGTATAAAATCTAAAGCATCCAGCAGCCGCAGCTTGGGGCCTAACCGGCATGGCAAGACGAAATCTGGGACAGGAATAGAAGGAGAAAATCGATTTTCCTTCCAGATCCTTCTAATGCATGTAATGAGAATCGCAAATGGAAAGGGAAATTCAATAAACAACAAAAGATGGTCCAGAAAATTATTTGTCTCGAAGGATTTACGTCATCCGGGAATATCCGAAATGAGGAGGAAAGTATAAATTCAACCGGTTTGACGTAACGTAACGAACGGGAACTTAAGGAAATGTCTTGGTGTACGAAAAGTTCCGCACTATTCCTGTACGATTCTGTTCTCTATTCGATTACTACAAATTTCAAAATTAAAATAGTTTAAATCTTAGCTTAATAGCCCTTAATACACTAATGTTTTCAATTCTTATATAAATCTTGAGCGCAATTAAAAGAAATTCATATTCCATACTAGAATTCAAATGTTTGTACAAGTCGTGCTGCACGATGATATACTTAAAGCTATAAAGTCATACAGATTATCACAATAATTGCATGTCCACTAGTTTATTACCAGTCGAATCCGATAATATTAGATGCTGACTGATTCCCCAATATCAGTATTACCGCGTTGAAGTAATTATTATTTTTCCTGTAACTGTCACTCCTTAAACAGTTAAAGCTAGTAAACTGACAGTTAAATCAATCAATCAATCAATCAATAAAAATCTTTTATAGTTTTTTATAATAGATTAACCCGGTATACGCTGGAAAGATCATTGTCAAGTACCATTACCGGCAAACTCGACGGAACTTAAAACGTTTACGAAAAATGAAATTAATATACCAAATGTGTGAAGTGAAGTTAGGCGCAAATCTGCGATATTGACGTGTTGGAAGAAGAATGCAAGTCAAGTCAAATAAACAAGACTAATTCGGACCTAGATTGAATGAAACCGATACAGATCGTAATTTCACAAACTTAGGAAAATTTTGTTTGCAGCTACAGCTTTCATCGGTGGAATCTTTTTTGAAACATTCTCTGAATCCCCAAGAATCACATTTTGTATATTATTATTTCGATTTCGCCCAATGTGACGGCTCCACTGCTTTAGTTATAATACCGAAGAATCAAAACAATTTGACGAGCTAATAATGGCCAGTTTTCTTGAAAGTATATTTCAATTTTACTTGCAAATAGTGTCCGTTAAACCACTGAAGTTGCAAAAATTCCTACCTACCTGTTGAGCTGGAAGTAGGACCGGACGCTATTTTCGTCCGTGCAAAAAATGTCAGTTGTATTTGCGGAGGGCTTTTGCTATTACGGTTACGACGTGCGTGTTGAAATCGGGGTAATAAAATAATAGGAAGGAAGAATGGTTGTTTCTCAACGGCAGGGCACTAAAAACAGACTGGCAGACTTTTCTGGGTTCAAAAGAACATTTCTGGCCGTACAGCCGTATAGAGCGTCTGGCCGATCTCCGAGAGGGTGGAAAATTTTGTGTATGTTAAGTATTTGGACATCACATTTTAACATTACATCTACACGAGATTCGTGCAACAATTTAGGGCTTGAAGGCAAACATTCCATTTCAATACCTTTCATCTCATGTAATGTAATGCGGGTTAATGTATGCATGTTGTACGTATTATATGTTATAATGTGGGTTTATAGGTAGAAAATGAGATCTATTCGTTACTGTCGATTCTGTAGAACATAATTCGGACGTGTCAAATAAAGTTCAAATGAATTTATAATTTAGGCCTGAATTTTGGAGAAAACTAGAATCTACCCAACTGACGATGAGCTTGCATAACATTGTTAAATCTGGGTGATTTCGGGTTTCAATGTTTTGTTGCAACGTACATTCGATAATTCATTATCAAAAAATAACCGCAGTGACTGAAAAACTCTCAGACTTTCTTGGAGAATTGGCTAGCTTTCCATTTAGCGTAGAAAATATCTTGAAAAACTTTAACCTTCAGAGAAACCACAGAACACCATGTCTGCGCGAGGGATCTACACACTAGCCGATACCTATACCACTATACCGGTCTAATGAATTTACTATTGTAGAGAAAAATGCATTTGACTCGTCAAGTCAACATTAGCCAACAAATCTTTGTTCATTAATTAGAATAAATAAATTATTTTTCCAAACGGGCTTACTTTGGCGTACACAGTGGGGCAGACAACTACTGCAGCCAACTAAATTTTGTGAATTCGGTTTTTGGTCATTGAGAATGATTTCAAGCATCATTACGAATACATATTTGGTTACACTGTTGCACTATTATTTTGTACTAATAAAGTTTGTTTTGTAGTTTAACTGAATACGAATGATTAAGTGCGTATAATATGTCATGATATGTTCACGACAAGAACCATCTGGATGTTGGAGCCATGAAAATAATATTTGCTTTTCCTGAGCAAATCACTGTTACAGTGAATCTAATCCAAATATAATCGGCTCTTGACTCTCGAATGACGAAAACCATGTTTAATAACATCAGTGCAGTGCCTAGTCGTATCAAAGTTTGTTTCTGACTTCATTTCAATTTCCTGAGTTGTTTTGTCCCAAGTTGTAATTAACAACATTGACACGTAGAAGTGACAAATAAATTAATTCGAAATGATTATTTGATTCAAACTTTGTTTATGTGAGGACTATGACTGTAATGCTTTTTATTTCTTTTGTACTACGTAATATATAGTTTAATGTATTTTTGAATTAGTTCTAATTTCAAGGACGCCATTAACTCCGACTTTATTGTTTTCGTATGCTGTATTTCATATTACACGTGACTGGGTTTACACTTTTACGGTTTACAATTTAATCTACAAGAGAATTTACGTTGTGATGAATAAAGTTGAGGGAAAATACATAATATTACATCACCTGTGGTGTAATTTTATTCTCAGTCATTTTATATAGTCAACTCATCAACTCCCCCGCATGATGATACAACATACAACATCTACAAAAAGTGTTCTTTATTTATTCTCTCTGGAATAGATAATGGATGGTAAATGTGGGCGGCTTATTCAGTTAAAGTCAGAGGGTAACGACGATAAAAAATGAGTGAAATCTCCTCCACTTTCCCATCCATCTTATCCTATCCATCCATCTACACGTTCTTCTAATTGGGTGGAAAATTTTAGATTTATAACACATCCAATTCTACAATTGAAAGGAATTTTCCTGGAGAATTCACACCTTTCATAAATCTTTCAGAATGATAAGCTTCAAGGACGGAGAAATGTGTACGCAGAGTTTATTTTTTGAACAAGATAGTAATTCTTAGTTGGAATCTTGAAGTACTTGCGTGTTCGAGTGAGTAGGAAATTAGACGGCATTAGTTTTGAACTGCCCTGTATTGCATCCGTCGAAATTTTAATATCGTAGATGAATGGAGTGAGATTATGTCATGCCCTTGTATTTTTTATCACGAATTTCAATTCAACCATGATTTTGTCACATGGATAATTTGTAGGCTACACAAATAGTCTTCGGCCAAAGTCAACAGCTCCTCGTCTCAAATCTTCTATTTGAAGAAGCACGACACTTAATTGATTGGATTCGTTGAGGAATAAAAATGAATTTGTTTACATAAAGCTGTAATATTTACACTTGCACCGGATTTAAGTTGAATGAAAATTCATACAAGGTGATTTCATGTATGTGATGAATTCTAGAGTACGACATAGACAAGGCAGTAGTCGATATTTTTTTTTACTTTCAAGTTAATTTTAGAAAAACGGTTTGCAGAGAAATTGACACACTATTGCAATTGTAGTACTGTTACCGAAACACTCAAGGACTGCTGGCATATATAAAAAATAAATTTTGGAAGTACGAAATAAACACATAAGGACTTTCACAAAAATTAAACTATCAAAATTACTATAATCGCATTAAATGGTTCTTCCCACATCCAACAAACCCATCTTCAAAAGTAGTCATCTTGACACTATAATCCTAAAATATTTTATCTTCAACTTTTTTGAAAAAATATTTTGTAACATAGGTATATTGAGTCGTAGGACTACAGTTAATGTAACGACAGTGATTATCGTTTAAGAAATGGTGATTTTTCGTTTCAACCGAAATTTCCAAACATCCGTCATCCGTCACATATCTGATAGAATGCTTATCCGCACGCGATATCCGACTTTAATTGCCCAGAACTAAAAAAAGTTAGATCAAACATCCGATCGAGCTTCCTGATCTGCTGTTTCATAGTCTCCGAAATAGCTGACCTCGACCTGATAGTGGCGTACGCACTAGAAGAATAAATTACCATTTATTTAAAACGATAATCACTGACGTTACAACAACGTTAGCCTAAGACTCAGTATAGTGATTATAATGATTATAATTATAATTGTAATTATAATGACTTATAATGATTTCATTACGCTCAAAATTCTGAATCAATTTTAACCATGAAGTCATTCGGTATTATTATTTTAAAGATAATAAGAAAAAAAACCATTATAGTTTTCATCTCTTGTTATATCGTTTTCGTGACCAGTTTTCTCAAGTTTACTTGAGATATTGTAGTTGATATTTGACTATACCGTTTTTACCCAAAAGTCATTAAAGTTAGGGAAATGTGATTAGATTTGCACAAAATTCTGAGAGAAGAGAAAACTTGCAAGAAATATTTCACTTCCACAAAGAAAAACCCAACCCCCATGCCATAAACCACTCGCTCTGCGTGCATGCGAATTAAAGTCGAACATAATTGTGTACTAAAACATAATATACAAGGGAATCGAGAATTACGCAATCATTTCATTATTAAAATAAACCCAGCAATTTTCATTTCTTAAAAGGAACCATGACTGACTGGCTGTCACCTATTTAAATTGACGGAGATGAAAGGGAAATGTCATGTTATCTGCCATTCCTTTTATAGCCTTATTTCGTCATTCACTCGTAAAACGCATGTTGGATTCATACATTTTATCTGAACACATGTGAACAATATAGATTTAGAAAAACGGTATGCACTATTTGACAAATCTTTTATGGTAAAATGAGAATGAAATAAATGAGATCACATAAAAGTTTAAGGTGTTCAACTATCCAAGATTGTATAATAATAATTAATACTTCATTTTTGTAACACACAAATCGGTTTCGTAAGTTCCGACCCGTCCGGATGGATTCGAGATGGATATAACCCAATAAGTTACGTCAATTGTCCTGGGCAAAAATTCTAAAAGAATTTTGGTATGGTGCATAAGTACTAAGGAATCAAAAGTAACTTTTGATTCCTATAAAATTAACTGTTAATTTTAACTGTCCACGAAAGGTTTTGTCCCACCCTGTATAAAGAGTCGATGCTGAAAGAAGAAAAACAAAAAAAAAATCTTTTCACAATTTAACTAATCGTAAGTTTATAATTTTGATATACTAAGGATGGGTTTTTCTGAACCTTAAGTTCTCACTAACCGTAAGGACGAAAATTTTGTTTTAGAATTTGACCAATTATTTTTTTTTGTAATATAAATGCTTATTAGACCCGGGAAAAGGAAACTTAAGTGAAAATTTCGGGAGATACCATTGGATATTGGAATTGGAAGGCGTCGACAAAAAATGACCAGAGGTGGATAAGTTTCGATATACTCGCTTCGTTAATTGCATGGCGGTGCGGTACATCTAAACTTTTCCACCACTGGTAATTTTTTGTCGACACCTTCCAGATGGAGTATCCTGAAATTTTCCTCTTAAAGAGTTTTTCCAAAATTAATTACTCAAGTAACGAAATATTCATTTGTACGGCTAATGAAAACTTAAGGTTCCCAGATCCTTAAGAAGGAAGAAAATTCGACGGACAAGAATTAAAGAGTTCAGAATAGTATCAAAAGAAAGAAAGAATGAAACAAAAAGTAAAGCTCCTCCCCGACGGGGAATCGAACCCCGGTCTCCCGCGTGACAGGCGGGGATACTTACCACTATACTATCGAGGAATAGGATGGTAGAGTTCTCACACAAAGCCAACTCGATGTCAGTGTTAGTACTGAGCTGAGCATTTTTTTCTACTCCGCATGTAGATAGCTTGCTCGCTGTGCCAAAAATGTGCACTCTCTCAGAATCGCAATTCTAAAAACTCGAAGAAACGTGAACAAAACATTCACAGTCGCAATCTTTTCAATGGTTGTTTTAAGAAAATTCAAAACTAACAGGTTCGAATATTTCACTTCATTCGATTTCGTCGTCGGATCCGTACTTGTGAGTGCACACGTGAAAACTGAGTTTCAGGAAAACTAGGGCACTTATAATTAAGTATATACAACAACTTTTTATAAAATATCAAAATATTAGCCAAATCTAGCAAAGATATACATATTTTGTGTAATTGGCTATAGTGCCGTGGATTTATGTAAGCCTCTGTAGGAAGGAATTATGATTTGTCCAGTCCAGATGCGATAGGATAGGATTGACGATATAGAGCAATGAGGCAGGTCATAATACCATAAGGGAACCAGCTGATGTCAATCTTTGGAGAATTTTTCTTAGAATGACCTTATATTCTTCAGTCTTCGCCTAATTTCTGGATATTCACTAACGTTGTACTGGTTTCTGAAACCGTTTTGATAGTGGTTCGGAATAGCAGTATCTGGAATCTCCCTACGTCTTTAGATAGAGTACGAGTGGTGTTCGTGAATTCGTTTCCGTTTTATTGTTATCGTGATCCCAAAAAATCTGAAATTAATTCCTCGCATTCCCCGTCAATGTTTAGGAATGCACACCAAAATTCATGGGCTTCCACCCACGGATTCAACCATGATTATACTTTACATTTGAATTATGATGGTTATCAATCATGCGAAAAGTCGTACTTAGAGCGAAGACCGGTGATTGATATTTTTTAATAACAATGGAATAATGGAAATCCATAACCGAAACCCATAGAATTTTACAAATTGTTTACGGGACTTGTGCTCTGTCGATTCAAAGTGTCGGAAAGTCGGTTCCAAATGTTAAGCTTGGCGTAACCGGGTCAAATACGAAAAACGCTCTGGTAGATCTATTTCTGCCAAATTATTTTGTCTTGATTTGTGCCCGATATGGTGCCAAGGCTGCTTACAACGGACAAAAAAGCTGAACGGGTAACAATTTGCAAACGATTGCTATACCGATTTAACCGTATCAAAGAAATTATTTTGCACCGTATTACTACAATAGCTCATGCGGTTAGTGTTCCGTCCGGTCCAATACCTACATAATGTATTTCCATTCTGGTCAGGAACAGCATTGAATGTTCCTGTAGTGTTCAGCACGAAAAATGCAGTTTGAGGGAATTAACTCTCGTTTACTAGTTACGCTAGGTCGGAAGTTATTTTACGAATAACCCTCGTAGTTTACAGTTTTAACTTTCTCAACCCTCAACAATCCTAGCTATGAAGTTAAATGAAACATGCAATCCAAACGATCCATTTTAGTTAGTTTTAGTTTAGACTTTTTATTGAAAATGTCACCCGGTCACCCCATTCAAAAGGACAGATTTTTAGGATCTCCAGCATTTTGAACTTAAATGACTTAAAACAGTCGCGATGTATTTCCGGATGATAATTATGTAACTAATTTTCTTCAAGTGCTAGGCTATTGGACTTTTCACAGCTCGACCAAATTCAAGTTCTCTGAGACTTTTATTGTGACTCTCATTCTGAATATCTTGTATGTGTCCTTGAAATTGCAGTTATTTGTGTATGTTAGGCTCAAACCCCGAAAACGGCCTTCGGTCATTAATTTTCTTATTTCAGAATTTGATCGTTTCTCGATCAGGCGTACCTAGATGTGGCATATTTGCTTGGCCATACGGAAATTTCGGGATATGGTCGAATTTCAGATGCCACACCTAGGTATGATCGTTTTATTCGGCCGAAGGCCGTTTTCGGGGTTTGAGCCTAACATATATAATATTTCCTTTCAACATTTCGATAACCAGGAACTTGAGAAAACTCAAAATCTTGACAGAAATTATTATTCTGAATTGTTTCGAATATTTCTGTAACGTATCTAATGGGCACCTCTCAACATTAACGTGAGATTAAAAATGAAATTTTTGCATGCATTTTAATCTATGAGTTTTCAAGTTTCGCACTTGTAGTAACTTTTTGACCAAATTTTCAGAGATAGGCGTAAAGAAGGACTTCATTTGTGCAGACGATTGTTAACTTTTCTGATATCAGGGAATCCCAACTTATGTCGGGTCTTGGTTGGATCGTTTGTTGAAGTAGTGAGATGACTAGACTACACGTGAACACGAGTAACACTTTAACAAGCAGAACGATAAATTTGGAAATAAAGTGGAAACGCGCACTAATGCATTCTGATATTTGACACCGGTTTGACACCAATTATCTACGCCCGCATAAAGATAAAAAAAAATTAAGCATTGAAATATTTATTTACCTATTTAAACCAATCAAGGCACACACACTTTTCGAAATTTATGTTTTATATTTTATTTCAAGTCCATATTATTCTTACAGTGGTGGGTGGTTAATGATTATGTTCAAATGTATTGTATGTTGATAATTATGTCGAGATTTGTTCGATGTGAAGATTGTGGAT